>NCKV01000514.1:0-16869 GCA_003675905.2 Leptotrombidium deliense
CTGTAAGAAAACTTAAATGACGACTGAGAGCAATCGAAAATGAGCGAAATATTCGAAGGTAGTGAGCATTCGATGTTCAGCTTTCGTTGATCAATGATCTGTTGCAGTTTGCAGCACACATATAAAGTGTCTCCCGAATTTCTAAACAGAGTCATCCGTCAATCAGATATCCTTTCGCACATAATAAAGATTTATGGATTTCTTTTTGTGAAGTTTCCTTTATTTTGTGTCATCGATTGTGTCGAAACTCGATTGAAAAGACAAAGTAGAAGCACAATATTTTACCACATTTTCATTTAAATTAACTTTATTTGCTGATTTTGATGTACAATTTGAGCGTCAATTTGAAATTTGATTCGTTTTGTTTTACAAAAAGTCTTTCTTTGGTGTAATTATAACTGCATAAAACTGCAAATATACAAATGAGTCGCAACCATGTATCGTGACTAGTTACAAATATAATACACAAAAACCCATAATAACAGCGAATTATGTGTGCAAATCTTGGTCCCTCGAAAAACGAAGCTTACAACGCATGAAGTATTGCTCTGAAAAGCGATCTCTTATAAAAGGAAATCCATTTGTCACCACAACAAAATAAGTTTAAATAAGGCACAAATTTTAGAGATGAGATCAGAGACATCAAACCAAATGTCCCATTTGACTTGATAAAGGCTCTTCGCTTATTATCGGTAAAAATGTCGTTAAATGATTGGTACTTCGCAATGGCGGCACGGGAGGTATCATTGATGCACACTTTACAAGAAACAATGACTTACGATCAATTCGCTTCACAATTACACACCTTTTGATCAGACATTGCAGATGCAGCGATTGCAGCAGAAAGTGATGCTTCACTGGTTGCCAAATGTTCGTTATATTCGTTCTTCCTAAGTGCATCAAAGTAAAGCGGATCATCGATGAAGTATGTGTTTGATGTGACATCGGGTGCTGCGAATGTGCATGAATACTTAATTTAACGAATAACTGAGCAATAATTATACCGTAATTTGCGAATCTCGGAGGATAATAATTGGTTTGTGAAGCAATTGTGTCATCAATCAAGTATGTGCTGATTCCGTGGTGATGTGTTGTTACCATTCCTGAAGGCGATATTTCCTGAAGGAAATATACAGAAAAATTATAGACATTACAACAGACAACAGTAGGCAGTAAATATGGATTATCGCAACGACGCTCACCATTGCGTAATCAGTTTTTCCTGAATAGGCTCCTTCGCTCTTATTTTCCTCATCGCTGCCCGACAGCGAAGTCTCAGTGATTCCGTTATTGTAACTGCCACCTGAACCCGAAGCGGGAGCATACATCTCGATGGTTCCCGTTTTTGCAGTGCTCGACTGATCGCTTTCTGTATAAAAAACGACGTTACTCAACGCAATGCAAACACGCGTTAAATTATTGCATTCAAAAATGTTGTGTGCATACAATTAATCTAATAAAGAATCCTAATTCAACTTACTTCTGCACGATTTGCATAAACGATGCCAAACTTTAAGCGGCGAAAAATTAAAGAGAGAGCAAGAATGAAACAATCGAAACAGTCTCTGCTTTACAGTTTAAAGCACAGCAAATCGATTAACAGTCACCCACATTCTTTCTCTGTTCACTCGCAATTTATTTAAATACAAAGTTATTCGCGTTCGATTGCTTTGCAAATCAGATTTGTATTCATTAACACTTACCCTCTTCGAAACGTTTTTTCCTTCGTCTACGAACGAAACAAATTACAAGAATAATGTTCAAAACCAGTAAGGCACTTCCAAATATTGTGACCACTATAATTATGATTCGAGGAATATCTCCTGCTTTGCCGGACAACACTTGAGAAATTACTTTCTCTGTCTCTGAAGCTGGAGTTTCTGTATAAATGAAATGTTCACACCTCAACTCAAGTTTACAAACATACCTGATTGTGTCACTGTTTTAACGATATCCTCTGTGTATTTACTTTCGGCGATATCATTGAACGCCATCACATTGAATGCATATTCAGTTGCAGGTTTCAATCCAGTGACCAAAAACTGCGTTATATTTTTCGGAGACAAATCTCGATACTGAAACGAGTCACTTCCGCTCACTTCTTTAAAACGAATTCTGAAAGACTGCGTTTGTCCTCCGTCGAAACCTGGCACCCATTTCAACGTGACACTGTTTGAAGTGCTGTTGATAATTCGCAAAGCTATTGGAGGGTCAGGAGCCGAGGTGCGACTAAAGTTTATATCAACTACATCAAAGCCCAACTCATTACGTGCGATGCATTTATAAGATCCATAATCCGAATTAGACACGTCTTTAATCAATAAAATACTCTGAAACGTTATTAAGCTCAAGTGCGATGTAGTTTCGACGATGTATTTCTCGCTTTTCGGCTTTTTGTTGTCAGAATTAGATATCACAGAACCCTCTCGACTCCAGGTAAACGTGACATTTGGAGCTCCGTCTGCGCGACAGACCAATTTTCCGACGGATCCATTGTCACTAGCAGCTTTAGAAACACTTGGAAAGCGATTTATGATGGGTTTTTCTGTAACAGACAAGTTAGGACAAGTGCAACTCTTTCATTACTTACGCTTCACAATCAGGTACGCAATGGCAGAGGCTGGATTGCCAATTCCATTAAAAGCAGAACATTCATACCCTCCAGAATCCTCTTGTGACACATTCGAAATAATTAGGAAAGACCTATTCGCTTCAAAAGTTTGTCGCGTTCGCGAACTACTGATATCTTCAAAATTTTGTTCTTCCGCTGAAGACGTGATATTTCGTCGCCTTTTCCAAATGATCGCATCAGTGACGTTCGGATTTGCATTCACTTGACACACCAAGTATGCATTCTTACCCTGTTCTACGAGTACCGTTTCGGTAACTATTTCGATGGAAACCGGGTCTGAAATAACAAAGTTATTCCATTGATATCGATTTCAAAGAATGTGCGTTTGCAATCAATAACTCACAGTGTACATTAACAATAATAGAGCTTTCAGAGGCTCCCTGATCGTTGAACGCCAAACATTTATAAATTCCAGAGTCGTTTCTTAACACAGAACTAATATTGAGAACAGGACCGTCACTTCTGAACCTTTTCTTATCGAAATCAAGTCCATCGCGCGACCACTTATACTCAATCACACTCGGGTTTCCTATTGCAGTCAAGTTCACAGAAGTTGAATCACCTTCAATTAAATCAAACTGTGTAAACGGCAGATTTGTGAACTCAGGTTTATCTGAAAAAAAGTGATACATTTAGAAGAGTGCAAACACTGGCGCAATGATAATTCGGTTTTCATTCTTTGCTGCTAATAATGGTCACAAAGAATCGTTTTCGGATCGATATAAACTCACTTACAAAGAACATTCAAAGTAACTGCATCGTGAACACTGCTACCCAAGCCTTGATTTGTTGCTTGACACGTGTACACCGCACCGTTGTCTTCGCTGGTCACATTCATTGTCAAAATATTACGTGTCGCTGTGCCTCCAAATGGAGCCCCAAATACTCCGTCTCTACGACCAGAAACTGGAAGTCCATTTCTAAACCAGTTTATTTCTGATTCTGGATTAGAACTGCCGCTTTCGCAGATTAAGTCTACTTTGCTTCCAGCTTTAGGTACTTTCGGTTTCATTTGAATATTTACATTCAACGGTGGAACTGAGGAGTACAAAAACGAATAGAGACTCTCAATATTTTGAATTCTAAAGCACTTACATAACACAGTTAATCTCACAGAATTTTCTAACGATTTGTTAGTGATAGCAGAAGAATGTGCTTCGCATCGGTACAAAGCGCCGTTGTCAGCATCTTTCGTAACAATCGTGAGTTCATTCGTAACGACGTTACCATTTATCGAAGAAGTTGAACCAGTTTTGATTTCTTCATTTTCTTTGAACCACTTCAGTTCCGGTAAAGGATTACCACCGTGAACAACGCAAGTGAGTCGTTGCAAAGAACCAGCACGGATCGAACTACTTTCTGAGTAACCAAATATTGATGGTGCATCAGGAGGATCTAAGCAATGAAGCATATAGTTATTACCCGCTCATTGGTACTCTTAATTTACAATTTTATTGAAGAAAGAGAATGAATAAACACACTTACAGAGCACACTTAAAACAGACGTTTCGACAATGGTTTCCCCGAGAGCCTGATTTACCGCGTAACAAGAGAACATTTTCATGTTTCGATCCTTTATTTCAGAATATAAAGCGTATTAAGCATTAAAGAAAATTGCATTTCTTGCTCACCTGATTTGTTATTGCGATGGTCACATTGGCACTGGTAACCCATCCACCTGCAGATGCTACAGTAACAACGTTCTTTGCAATTAGAGGCCGTCCATCAACAACCCAACTTAGTTCGGCAGCAGGATTGCTTTTGTCCGTCTTGCAGGTCATTGTAACGTTTTCTCCAGCTTTTGCCTCTGCGGGTCCAGTGATTGTTACTTTAGCAGGTGCAACTGCGTTAAAACACTGTTTTAAATTAGTTCCGATATTAGAGTTACCTACATTGCACTGTAAGTGTGATCGACGCACTCATGGCTTTTGTGGAGATTGGATGTGAAGACGACTCACAACTATAAACAGCATTGTTATCAGATGCATCCACAATGAAACTATAGCTATTTATCGATTCTCGTCCTGCTACAGTAGTGTATGAAAAGTCGACTTGTTCACCGTTCTTCTTCCAGACAAGTTGAGCTAAAGGATTGCCTCCACGCGATCGACACACTAGTGTCACAGTGTCTCCCATTCTCACTGTTTCTCCATCTGTAAAACCAGATATTTCAGGTTGTCCAGCAGGATATAAAACACTCAATGTGACTGTTTTCCTTAGTGGAGTGCTTAATGCGGGATGATGTGCTTCACAGCTATAAGTTACACCATTATCTTCGGCATGTGGAGTTAACGTTATCGTCGATTTGGTAACACCTAATTCATGTGTTTGCGTTTCAGATTCACCTTTGGAACCATTATTGTCGGTGTCATCCTTATCTGCATCCGACTTTTCTGTGAGGGCATTATTACATCAGAACCTTTGGAACATTATCAGTGAACAACGATTACCTGTTCGCTGTTCAATGTTTTTCCGGAACCACTTTATTTCGGCTTTCGGTTTGCCACCAAAAACTAAGCACTGCAAGTTTAATTTATCGCTTTCCTTCACTTCGACAGTAGTGCCGTTTGAGTGTCCAATAATGTCGATCGATGTTGGTTTCACTAAACGTGCAAATATTTAGAGCCGATAAACATTCAAGTAACTTACGTAACACAGTCAACTTCGTGTGGGCTCTGATTGCTTTATGATTGAGCGCAGGTCCGACCTGTTATTCAATCGCTTTTTGGACATTGAACTTTATTCGAATAAAATACCTGACACTGGTAATCACCGTCGTCCTCCATTTTTATATTTTCGATTCGCAAATTGTGAATGCCTTCTCGTGAGTTTCCGAACATCGAAAAACGGGGATATCCAGGGATTGAACGTTCGTAACCTAAATGTACACTGTGTCTATAGACTGAAATTACACGGATTCGCAATCTGTGCATCAAAATATTCGGTCGAAAAATGAGAAAAGTTACGTTACTGTGAAAAGTGTAACGTTAAAGTTGTGAATTAGAAACATTTGCTCGAATGATTCTAATTGTGCGTTGGTGTTCATCCGTAAGACTTTCTAATTCGTACCCTTTGTTGATTCGGTGATGAAACAACGCAATTAACTGATACGCAGAATAAACGGAAATAATAGTATAGCTTTCTATTTCCTGTCTCAATGCCAATAACAACGAATCTTTCTTCTGGAAGACCGAACACCGATTTCCTGCACGACCTTTTCGTTAGCAACAAACTTTCTTATTTCGATTATAGACAAGTCACTGCGTTCGAGTCGCAACATTATTTCAATTACATTTTCGACACTCTAACCATAATCGATGGCACAAAGATGGTTCGTTTATTTGGTGCATTCGTTGGTAAAATTTGAAAGCAAAGCTGTGAGAAGTTGGATTTGATGCAAAAGCGAATTGTTTAATTTTAATTAAAGTAACTAATTTCGCTTAAAAGATGAATGTTTTACTTTAGTGAAAGCATAGCTGCAAATCGATGTGAAAACAAACAGAGGTAATTACGATTCGGAAAATAAGCGAACGCGGTATTCGCATAGTTTGGCTCGCCTGAACGCAAATGTTCTCAAAGCAACTTTAGAAGTGTTTTCGCAAAACTGTAATTTAATATTTCTCATTAAATATTTATGACGATGCATTTAAATTTGCGCAAAGATAGCCTTTTTGAAGAAATCAGTGAGAACGAAACATACCCAATACGAATCCATCCTTAGACCATTGAACGGAACCTCCTTGATTGCTAACAATGCATTTCAGTACAATTGATTCTCCTTCAACTGCTTTAATGATTGGTGGCGGTCTTTCTCTGAAGTATTGTTGAGCTTGACAGTTTACTGTAAACAAACAATTGTTATTAATTAACAAATTAATAGTTTAATTTCTCTATTTTAAAGCTAAAATATTTATATTTGGTAATATGAAAAATTGAAATTAATGTTTTGTAATTGTTTTATTTATGCTCGTATATGACTAAAAATAAATGCGATGTGCAGTGAAGAACAGCTGAACAGTAAACATCGGCACTGCTTGAGAGACGATGCAAGTATTTTTCAGTTGCTGTAGCGAAGCCATTACACAACCGTATGCTAATGTATAAATAAAATGCAATGTTTATAAATCTTTAAAACATCAGGTTCCATCTTTGCAACGAGTACTCGTTTTCACATATTTCGCGCTGAAAACTGTGACGACATAAAATAAACATACTGCAAGTGATCACTTCTCGAAATAATTATTAATCTCCAAATTGGATGAGAATGAAAATGAAAAGAATTTTGTGGTCGCAGAAAACAAACTGCGGTTTTACGCTCTATTCGCTTAAGAAAGTGAATTAAGCGAAAAATGGAAGAAAGAAGCTGTTACATTCACTTGGATGCACACCAGTGATTAAAGGTGAAAAGGGCCAACAATTACCACAGGTGTGTGTTTATACATTTACACAGTTACACACATAAGTTCACATTTGGGTCGCAGACAACGTTTACTTTACTGATACAATCCAGAAGCTCTCGTTAATGAAAGTGTTTATTCAAGTCTTTGCTTTCTTCACCCGTTTTGCACACAATTCTGACTGCGATTCCATTAATCGATTTAAAACCGTTTTATCGCAATTTTAGTTTTTTGAAAAAAAACATTATTTTCGAGTTTCTGTTTCTCGTCAAAAGTTTAAAAGGCGTTTCTATGCGAAAGTAATCAAGTCTTCGCTGAAAAATAAACGTCTCTCATTAAACGCAAAAACCTTTATAATTCTTGCGTAAATAAATTTTGTTTTAACTAGAGGCCATTTGCCTCGAGTTTGTCGTTTTCTTGTCATCTCTTCGTTTTACACACGCCTTTCAATGTGTTAAAGGATTATTTCGAGGAATACTGGTATTCATACTACTACCACTCTCCAATGAATTCTGAAATACATAGTAAAACAGAAGCCGTTCTTCTGCCGCTGACCGTCTAATGATTTCGACGTACATGCACACTTACAGCACTCCATTGTTTCGCTAATTGCCGAATGACCTCATAGACGGTAATCACGACTAATTTCAGTATACAAATTGTTTTGCTTCATCTCAGAGCTCGCAAAAACCTTTTAACTACTAAATTATGTGAACAACTTCAATAGAATTCATTCTCAAAACAAAGTCTTATTTTTATTATTTCGACGAATTTACTTTCAAAAGTGAAAATACAGCTTTTGACAAAATTTTGCATCACTATACGATACAATTACGATTACTGTAATGTAATACAGATAAAGTGGTCTTTTGAGAATCAAGAATTAATGAATTATTGCGTATAGAAATTAGGTGAAAATTTGTGAATATACATCAATTCACTTAAGTATACATGAATAAACGACACAGTAAAGAACCATGTTATTACATGTTTTGTAAACATATTCATATTTGTCGAGTGGCATCACACGAGAAAACTTCTACTTGTAGGTAGCCAACAAGAACCCGCTGATCAAAAAGTTGTGCAGATTACCTTTGTTTACTTACAGCAGCATTACTTCATTTGACGACTTAATTCAAATTAAATAAGACTCAAGAATATATGAATGAACATAAGCAGTTGGTTTAATTGAATGAGTAAAAGATAGTAAACTATGTTTTGCATCTTGTGAAACGTGGTTTACTTTTTAATTAAGCTTAACGATTAACTACAAAATCATAAAATCATAAAACTCAGTGAAAAACTCGGCGCTGAAAACGAGGTTACAAACTTAATACCGTAATTAAATAGTACAAGACTTATAATCAAAGAACTCACAATTAAGTAATAAGTGTTGCAATTTAAGAAAGACAATTGTAACTTTAAAATTGTTTTTCAAAAATGTTCAGATAACATCAGCTCTAAATGCGCGCAATTAAATGTTACTGAAAACAATCCAAGTATAAAACAGTTACTTAAGTTGACACGCGTTTTTGTATGTTTGACATATTCTGCTTTTTGGAAGAACGATTCTACAAAAATATATACAAATTATAGAGCGACGACGAAATCGAGCGAAAGTTAATTGACACAAATCGGTCGTTTGTTGTAAACTTAATTTGAAATTGAGTCGAACGTAGAGCAGAGCAATGGACACATGTTTGCTGAGAAGCAGTGCTGGATTTCGAGTGAGAGTACAGTGCGATGTGTCGAGAAATTGAAGTAAATGCAGTTGATGCTGTAATCTTCGGTGTACAGAATGCAAAGAGTAAGTCACTCGTAAAAAGATAGTTGAGAAGAGAAAGCTTTAGAAAGTTGGTCTAATAGAAGACTGATAATTCGAGAAGCATCTCATTTCACAGCGAAAGATTGTGGAGAGACGTTAAAGGAGAATTCGCAGAGATCGCAAAGAAAGGCTTTCTTTCGAGTAGCGAGTTATCGTTAATCACAGCATCGGTGTGTGCATCGCGCTGCAGTCTCGATTTGGCGACTATTGACGGCGGTTTGAAAAGATTCCCACGAAAAGAGAAGCATCTCTCCGTTAATTAACGCAACCGGTCTCGAGAAGCGCAGGCAATGAGATTCACTGCGATGCAATTCAAGTTGCCTGCGACTGGGTTTTGCGATGTGCAGCAACTGTGCAGCTTTCAAACTTGAGTCTTGTATAACTCGAAGAAGGCTTGAATTTCCGCCGCGTCTCTACTGAAGCGTGAGATCACACAATTATTGCAGTTCGTGTCGTTAGCAAAGCAAAGCTGCGAGTCACTGTTCATCGTGCAACAAATACCAACGAAACCTGTGCATTTAAGCGAAGCGCGAAAAAAGTGAAAACAGTTAGACTAATATTTAATTAATGGCGTTAAGCAGAGAAAATAGAGAAACACACAGAAGCAAAGTGAGCGATTGACAAGCTGCTACTCGCATCCAGAAGACAGAAGAGAGTAGTACTTTGTGACTGCAAGAAAGCGTGGGAATAATCGGCGACGAACAGTACATATTAATGAAATATAATAAAGATCAGTGAAAAGGATAAGCACGAGAAACGGTGGTTATTGCAGGCATCGTTTTGCGATCGAGACTCGTTACGTGTTTATGTATTCCGGACTGCTACTGATCTCTTCAATGGTTAATGCAATATCAAGCGAAGGACATGTTTTGCCGGCAGCAGTGCTTGAGTACAACAACCTATATAATTAAGAAATACGACTAAATACACTGAGCTCCGAGTACAGTGAATGCGATGCTCACAAGCTGAGAAACACTGTGATTCAGCTTTCTCTCGTCTCTTGTCTCTGATGCTGCAGGCGATGCAAACACGAAAGACGTTTGCTTCTCATCAAATGATCATCCTGTGCGCCATAATCGTAATGACAATCATCTTCTCGTGTATGAGAAACGAGAGAAACGAAACGATTACAAATTAAGCACACACTTTTCTCCATTCTCACACTGCTTCTTTCGCATCTTTTTAATATCTTCGAAAATGGCAAGAAAATCACAGGAAGAGGTGTGCATCTTCAGTGAAAGTGCGATGTGCTCGTTCACCGTTTACGTGATATCGTACAGATCGCCGCGCGTTTCAGAGCAGTAGGCACTGTTTTTTCTAATAAATTGTTTAGAGGAGGATTAGAGTGGGAGTTCTTGACATGGTCTTCACTCGTAGAACAAAGAGTGATCACTGATTACTGCTCACTGAGGATCGTGTGCCTCACTCGTGCCGCGTAAGCAACTCAATCAATCTGCCTCTGCCATCACTCCGATTGCTTTCGATGTTCGCTTTATTCGAGTGCTTGCGAACTGCTGCGATGCAAGTTTGCGCCGCACAAATGGCAATCAATAGATTGCTATTTTAAAGGATTACGCAGTCAATTGTTGACTCGTTCTTTCATACTGCTCATCAAATATATCACACATATTGTTCACATTCAGCGATACGCAGACGGCAGAACGCAAATTGAAATACACGCTTGTATAGGCATCTAGGCGCCTGTCCCAACTGATACTCTTTCACAGTCGCTTATTCGATTGCCTTCAATCGATTACTTTTCGCTTTCCTCTTTTCTTGGTTAAAACAAAAGCTTGTGCTTGCATCACACCGTTTTTTTGTTCGTTAATAGTTTTTCATACACCGACTCATAATTCACAGTTAAGCAATATAAATTTAAGCGATTCAGAAAAACAAAGCAAACAAGACATGCTGCAAATCTCGCCTCTGAAAGTAAACAAGCTAACAAATCATAACATTCAATTTCGAGAAAATGTTGCGATGAGTAGTAAATGAATATTCGTGAGATACATTTTCAGCACTGTTGCACTCGTCACACTGAAAGACGAGACTCTTCTACTCAACGAACGCGGATGCTTAAATTACTTTATCTGCAGTCGTTGTCGATGTCTGAAATGCACGAATAACTAAAAAATACGAAAAGCAGTAATTTACGTGAAACCGCGAAATGTGCCGCAAGTAGCTGTCGAAGCTATACAAGTTGCAAATTAAAAGCATACTCACCGAACAAAAAGCATGATGCGAGTATCGAATAAGCTAACAAAAGTTTAATGGATTGCAAAGTGATTTCACAACGCGAACAATAGTTTGAGAGTACCGGTGATGCAATCGAACGCAATTCACAAATCCGTGTCATTCTTGGAATTGTGCAGTCGCTGATGGCGAACACAGGAATATTCACAGTTTACAGTCACACAATAAGAAATCTTTTCGCCACTTTCAATTCAAAGTTCACCGTTTACAAGCATCGCAGCCGCTTTGCTCCGTGGTCGCTGTTCTCGTCCAGTGTTGTGTGCGATCTTTTCTGCTGTGCACTCCACTCCAATCGAAGCCTGTTCTCAGACAGCGGCGGCAGCACTGCTTGGTTCTCCGAAAAAAGCGATGCGCGCTGCTCGGTCACTGCCACTGCTCACTGCTCACTTCTCGTCGATTCCGCATCGCGAACCTTCCGCAGCATCATTCATTCACTTTATTCATTTCACTTTTGATCACTTTGCAGTCTTCAGTGTTTCGCGAACGAATCAGTAACCAATGCATTAATGAAACTTATATTCGACAGTATTGATTCGCTTACTGGTCAAGTGTGCAGTAAATGTTAACCTTAATCGCTGAAAATGAAAGAGATTCACATTTTCCCACACATCAATTCATGTTTGCAGAGAATTGTCGGCCCTCGGGCATAAACGTGGCTTCCGTTTAGACTTGTATCACATTTAATTATAACTGATTTGCATGTAACTGATGTCGCCTAAACTTTAAATTAAATTGCTTTGATTTAAGTCGTTTCACTTTGAGTGCAGGTGATGCTAAAACGCGTGTTGAACGCGTGCACTCGCAGATGTTGCAAATCTGAGACTGTTTACTGCATTTTGTGTGAGTGCATCAATTTAGAGTCTGCAAGATCACCTGCGATGCCCTGCGATCATTGAAAAGCACACATCAATGATCGACAGGTGTGTGTCTGCATAGTTTTCGTTTGTTGGAAAGTGTGTTTCGAAAACAAACTCGTATTCTCGCTGTTCTGTAAAGAGATCGCGAAATCGATGCGATGTTCTTATTTTCTCTTTTCGAAGCGAACTTTTCTCATTGTCAGTTGCAAC
Source organism: Leptotrombidium deliense (assembly GCA_003675905.2). Taxonomy (NCBI): domain Eukaryota; kingdom Metazoa; phylum Arthropoda; class Arachnida; order Trombidiformes; family Trombiculidae; genus Leptotrombidium; species Leptotrombidium deliense. The sequence continues at coordinate 12,175 of NCKV01000514.1, forward strand.
TTGCAACTAATGTCCATTCGTTTCTTCATTTCAAACATACATTTCATTCGACTGTCGTTTGGTTCATTTGATCGCAATCGAATCAAGTGTTGCAACGTTCGAAATAAACCCACGTCAAACTTGTTATCAGTGCGTTGTGTCACTATTCGCCAACGAATGCAGACTCGACGTTAATCTGAACATTCCAACTTCCGTTGCGAAACCCTAATTTTATGTGTTTCAAACTCACCGATCTTCTTATGAGTTCATGACTTCGTTGCACAACTTTTCGAATACTACAAATGACTACGAATGAGTATAAGTCGTTCAAAATTGGTTTAGTGAAAGCGACGGCAACAATATTCTTTTATGTGAATGAAAAATATGCCGAAAGGGAGACACATTTCTTGTATACGAAAACTACGAATGTTTCCGGAAACAAATAAGGTTTTTATATAGTTTGCAGAACAGAGTAAGTTGTTCGTCGAACACTTGCAATAATTCGTGGAAAAACAAAACGAACTCAGTAACGCCAAGTTTGCCAGTTGAAACATATTGCCTTTCGCGAAATGCTTTCTTCGCTACATGTTTATTCACACCATTTTCTTTTTAATAAAACTCGAGCAAACAGTACAGATGTTGCATTCATTCTTTTCTAAATTATCATTGAATCCGTTTAAGGAACGTGAAAAGTGCGTTTTATTATCATTTTCGTTACTACGCACGGCCTTGTTTGCATAGTATTTGTAAGTTTAAATGTTTACCAATACGATGTGTTTCGTGTGCAACGTTATATGCACTTCATATATGTCAATTTATAGACTCGATGTCAATGAATAACGACGTCGCATGTCATTTATAATAATAAATATTAAGTGAACGAGTTGTGTGTTTAACTGAACATCGAATGAAAACTAACACAGAGGCGCCATCAGTTTTCAAGAAGCGCTAACGAATGGGAGTTGACTGTGTCATGTATACTCGACATGCAGTTTCATTGCTTTTTCAATGAATTACAATCTATGTTTTTGGTGTTGGTATGCTGTGGACAATTGTGAAATATGCGCTTTCACAATCCGAAACTAGTCAATGAGCAACCTGCACTGTAACAGAACTTGAAAAATGACCAATTGTAACGCAAACTAGTATTTGCATCGCTTTCAATACTTTGTTCCGCTTTCATTGTTTAAATGTGTTGCAATTAGATTGAAAACGATCGTCACTGTTTTGTGACTGTAGACACCTGCGGCTGAACGATTACGTTAAATATGTTATGTTTCAATTGTGACTGGAACCATAGAAATTCGACTGCACAATAATTTACAAGAATGCAACGAATTCGATGAATGCGTACACAGCTTCCAGAACAAGGAATATGTGCGAAAGGCAAGGCGTATACTTATCGAAGCAAAGAAACACGAATCAATAACATTTTCAAGCGAACAATAAGCGAATAAAACTGGCAAAGCAGTGGATTACAAATGATGATAGTTGACAAATGCTATACATTGCACTTTATACAGAATGTACAGGAGTTATAACATACTAAGCTTTGTATTCGAAAATCCTTTGCGTGGTTAGCATCTTTGTTTTAACTTGTTTTATCTACAAAAAGCCGACGTACTTTCAAATGTTCTCAAATAATTTGAAAGCTCTAAAAATGTAGCTGTAACAGTCTTTTTCCTGGTTATTTCGGAAGTATTGTTTTGTTTTTTTAAAACTAAAATGATGCACAAAATGCTTATCACTTTAAAACTCGCGTTTGTTGCGAAATGAATTCGAGTGAATAGCATTCACAATTATTTCTGCGCTTGTATAAGCGATCATTTCGCTTATTGTGTGATTTATGTTTTCAACAGTGAATGTGATCTGTTTTATGCATGCAAAATGTTGCACTGTTCACTGTCCAAAATTTGGTTTCTGAACGCATAAATTAAAGATGAAATACGATTTTGAAAAAAAAGACGACTCGGTGACTGTGAGAGTCGAGTCGTGGTAATCAGTGTCCCGAGGCTTTAGAATCTGGTTCCGCTGTTGTATGTGTGCGTTGTGTACAGCTTACTTTTTAATTGAACAGTTTGTGTTTATTAATGTAAAGAAAAGTCGTAAACTGCCGTGACCCGCGCATTGCTCGCAGCACTATTATTACAGTGGGGTTCGAGTTTCGTTGTTTAATTGAAAGCAGGGTTCGGCAACGATCGCTGCCGATGAAGTTTGGGTACAAAGTTTGCACAAAAAAGCTGATACAGAATTGTCTTTGCGTCTTAAATGAGTGGTGATCTGTGAGATTGGTTGGCAACTGAGTCCCTGAGGAAGTCGTCGAATCTTATTGAATTCACACATTCGTACAGTTTGGCAATCACGACACGAACGTTGCACAAAAGTTACTCTCGTATATATTGCACACGGATTCTGGTTCGTTTTCCTGCGATGCTTTGTTTTCTCGCTTCCATTATCCTTCTGATTCGCTGTCCTTTGATTACAGGACAAATAAAAGAGAAGCACAAGCTTAACTCTCGTTAATGAATCTTGCCGAGGCTCTTGTTGAGCTTTTCAATTTTGGACTCGTTTAAAGATCAGCTCCGAGGCTCAAATTGTCTCTGCGAGCACTACTCTTCATCCTTCGTTCTGCTCTAAACTAAATAATCAGTCTTTTCCAGTGCTCTTTTCGTCCATATCTGGCAATTTAAGCCTCCCATTTCTGTGCCCGTTCACTGCTAAATAAGTTAACATCGCTGGTCATTACCAGTGGTCATGAAATTGTTTTTATTTTTGCAATGAGAATTTCGACGTGGGTATACCTTTTTAATAAGTTTACTGGATGAGCCGTCATTTTAATATTCGGTTCAGTGCTGTGAACATTCATTGTTCACTTCGAGACAACAAAGAGCAGTGATGCGAAGTCGTGATTGATTTTCTGTTTCGTGCTTCTTCTCTCCTCTTCGTGACGTTTTGCGAAACACGTGCAAATTTAGTACAAAGAAGCTTCAGTATGCACCCGTTCGTGGGTATCCGGTAGTCTTTCACTGTTGTTCCCCGTAAGCCGCCTTTTTGTTCGCAAAACCCGTATCAAACGCATTTACTCAACCCACAAAAAGAAAATACTTTTTCATATTTCTTATATCACTGTTTCGCTTACTTTTGCTTAATTTCAAGTTACCTGTTCGGTAGTTATGGTTCATGCAACTGTTCGTCACGAACAGTATAAGTTCTTGAATACATTACGTAAGCTGCATACGTTGAGTACATTACGTGAATACAGTAAAGTGTGTTTAACTTTAGTGTACACATTCATTGCGCTTTCATCAGTGAACAGACAATTGTGAATCTTTCTTTTCGTAGATGATTGAGTTGATCGCAGATATTTTGCCGTAAATTATACAGCTTTTGACAAAATGTTCGTACAATGTGCATCAATTTTAAATGGGAATAAACTTGTTTGCATTTTGGATCAAGAAGTAACTTCTTATCCAAAGTTGTACTTCAAAAAGTGGAAATCATAAGTTTTGTGCACATGAATGAGTGAAACAAGCGAAATAACGTATTTAATTTGTGAACATTTGCAGCAGAGATACAGCCATTCTCCGCTCTTCTCTCTGCATTGTTCGCTGATTTATGGAATCACAGACATACATTATCTGAAAATAAAAAGCGTTGTTACTGTGTGTTACTGTTAGCAGGCGTACTTATAAACACTCCATAAACACATAAACACATTTTCACATTATTTTTGTTGTATTCAGCAACTGTTTTCCCTTCTTTGTACTCGAGCCATTCAAATTTCGGTTCAATACATGCCATGTTCACATCGAAACATTCATATTTTACAACTTACAACATAGAAACATCATAAACTTTACAATTATGTAATTTGTTTTAATTAAATTGAAAAATGAAAGCTTGAATAAACCAAACAAACAATTAAAAGATTACTTGTTTTCGAAGAAATATTGTAGAAGATGGTAGTGAAACGAAGGTGGGTGTGAATCAAGTAAGCAGTCAAACTGATGGCGGTGATCACCGGTTAAGTCTGTCGACCAGTGTTGCAAAGAAATTTTGCATTCACGTTCAATCAGATTAGAGTAGAATAAAATTTGAACAAAACAGTGAACGGTTGCAATTGGTTTGCTCGTGAAAGAAAGAAATCAGTGGCTGCGATCACTCACTATGAACGTGAATTTCTTTTTGACTCGAATTTCGTGAGCATTTAAATGCATGAAATACTGAACGCAACAACAATAAGTACATACCATATATACAGTATGTCAAAAAGATGCATCAGTGCAGTACTTGCAGTACATTTAACAGCGATTGCATTGTTTGCAGCGATCTCATCACAATCTTAGTTTTACGGAGACTCCGCTTAGAAGGCATCATTTGCTTCCATTAATTCGCTTCTGAAGTTTGAATATACTTTCGGTGAAACCACCTCCCGTCTTATTTAAGGTCATTGGGTCGTTTTCTATGATCGCAGCTGCCTTCAGGTTCTCACGAAAAGTGCTTTCGTTCAGATTTTCGTCTAAATGCAACACAATCAACAAATAAGCGATCAGTTCAGTGAACACAATCACTGACTTTCTACTGCAACGCTTTAATTGACTCTTCTTTGTTTTCAGCGAGAATAATAACTGTAACTACAACGAAATAACTTATAAATATCCGCACCTTATCGTTTTCAGATGACAAAAGTATAAACGTAATTAAACATTTGGACAC
>NCKV01000515.1:0-16860 GCA_003675905.2 Leptotrombidium deliense
TATTACTTAACCAGATGAACATAAATAAGAAAATTTTTCACTTTCGCTTTCATCGCATTCTTTGAAGTCGCAGAAAAAGTAAAATTATAATATTATTCCAGTAATCCTTGTTTTAATAATTAATAAATATAAAATAATCGACTTATTGCTATTTGCGTCGTAAGCTGAAGTAATTGCAAAACACTGAAATTCTTTTTTATCAAATATTGTTTGTTTGCATGTTTTTCTCAACTATGCAATCATTTAAAGTGAATTGAAGTCATTGGTTCATTCGAATCAGATAACCTAAATTCGAAATATGAACAATTTTATTTGTATTTTTATTTTATTTTTAGAATACCATTGTTTTCGTCGTTTAATGTGTTTGTTTTGTTTGCAAACAATTGAAAATGTTTGTTGTGCTGTTTTTGCAAATAAACAATAAGGACGAAAAGAAAGATCAATGAAATCGTTCATTCGCTATTAACAAGCACTATTAACCAATTGTGTGTCGCATTTGAAGCATTTTACTGGAAATAAGTTATTGTGCTGATCGCCATTTCGACTCGCGATTATTATTTTTTCATTCTGCCAATGATTGAATTGTGAAACACTGACATTCGATTACAGATTATGACAAAGAATGTGCGACGTTTATAAATTATTTCAATTGTCTTATTTTTGTTCTCATTAATTATTTGTCAATACTTGCTTTCAATCGATGAAATGAAACTTGCTTTTTTATTCAGATAAAAAACGGCTTCGAACAAAATGTCATTTCATCCTTTTTGCATAAAAATGTCCTAAATCAGCAATGCAAAATATTGGATACAGCTGCGAAAATTTGCACAATTTTCAATTCAAGAAACATAAAATTTGCTTCGTTGAAAATGATGCGAAAATTGTGTGTTTAATGTTCCTTTTAGTAACCTCTACTTCTTATTCTTCACGCATTTTCTTTTTAACACAGATTTTTTTATTCCTAAAAATGTACATTTTGCCCTCATTTCGCAAAAGAAAGAAAATTACAATAAAAACAGTGACTGCTGTTTGTAATACAAAAATAATTCTATTCTCCATTAAAAACAAATTTCAATATTTTAATATTGAATGCATTTTATTCGTGAGAAATGAAATTTTAATAACACGCATATTTCACTCGCTATACATTAATACATTGATGCGTAAATGGAAAGAGTTAGTTGTTGCAAGTATTTTTAGTTGAAAAAGTTTTACTTGCAAAAAATCAATGTGTCGTTAATTATTTGCAAAAAGACAACGCAAAACGAATCACTAATTAAAGACTCATTTAATTGTTCTCAAAACGCAATTAAATCATTGAAATGAACGACGGAAACGTTCGGCCATTGTTTCGTGCGAAGGAAATGATTTAAAAGCAATTGCAATTGTGTTCTCTTACTTTTCGTTTCCAATCGCAATATAAATGGAAACGACATAAAAAAACGTGAAAGGCAAAGAAGAGAGACGAGAGGCGCGTAAAGTTGCGGTTTTAATCGATTTATCGTTCTCGATGTGAAAAAGCAAAGAAAAAGACTTTTTTCATTCATATTCAATATACACTCGAGTTACAGTGAAATTATGATTATGTGAAAACCGCATATGTTTCGTATGCGTACCTTGTTCAACTCAATTGCAGTCTAAAAATGTCTTTCCAATGAGCATTCTTTCTAAATATCATTACGAATATAGTCTACTTGAAATGTTGCAAAATTTAGCCTCTACGTTCATCATTTTCATCAACAACTCAACATCACATAAATTGCTTCATTACAAAGCGTTGCTTGATAGCGAAAATTAAGCACGTTCTACATAATTACAAATATTTCAATGAATTTATTATTATCACGACATGCAAACAGTAAAAACAGTAACATTTGCGAATTTTAATTGATTAATGTACGAATACATTATTAATTGAAATTAGAGTTGCATTGAATACGTCACACTGCTGCGAGTTAATGCAAATTATTGAAATCGATGTTTAACATGTACATTCATTTCACCTGAAATGAAATGCAAATGCAAATTCAGAACGAATGCAATGTTTACAACAAACATATCGTTTCATTAACAAACTTTCTTAAACTAATTGACTCAAAGTAAACATTGCTTTATTTTCAGACTCATTAATGTAAAGTTTATTATGTCTTAAATAGTATTTATTAATTATGCAAATGTATGTAAGTAAATAGCCTTTCGCTCGACTATTGATAATTGCAACAAAGAATGGAAAATGCAATAACAATGCAATTGTCGAATCATGCAAATTGCGATTGCATAATAAATCACTCGCTGTTGTTCATAAAACACCTGAATGAGTAATGAGTGCATTTGAAGTAGTTGTTATGTAGCGTGTTGAACGGTAGACTTATGAAGGACAATCGAATGTCCTTCAAAATAATGTGCGAACGCTTTCTTTTGGTCTCGTGTAATGTCTAAACACGAACGCACTTTTCTAAGAAGTACTCTTTATTCACTGAAGCAGCTGAGAGAAGAATCGAGAATCCGGTGAATAATCACGTATTCACGTAGCGTATTCAGCATTCCACATATGCAGCATCTTTAATCATTCGAATCATGTTGAGCACTCATTTTTTCATCAAATTCTTATTTAACCACTTTAGTCTAACACAACACATTTTTTCGATCTCTTTTTTCTCTTCGCTGATTCTAAGTAATTGTACATTGATGTCTGCAACAGAGACACATTAGAAAGTGATTTGCATTGCGAAACAAGCAAAGTTAAGAAGATGAAAAAATGTGAATCTCTTCGCTTGCAAAAGATTAAAGCTAACATCAGTGACTTCAAAAGTGATGCTTTATTAAAACATTAGCATTCAAATAAAATTTAGTCGTTCTTGTGTAATAATTAAAGCAATGAATTCGGTTATAACTCTCGGCGATAATTAAATCACAAATGAATGTAATGTGTTCACATTGAATAAATGCAGTGTGCTGAAATGAAGCGCGTCATTAAAAAACAGCGAGACTTGAATTGAATCATAATTCATAAATAAAAATGTAATTGAATGAAGCTTGGAAAGTGTGATTTTAAAAGGAAATGAGCGGTAATTTGACCGACTCGCTCAAAATTCAGTTGCAAACTGTATATACACTGCGCTTGGTAAAGTAATGTATTTATTATCACTTCAAATATCGAATTGCCAGAAGTAACCGAAATTTCAGAAGTTCGTCTCGAAAATTAGATTTCACTTCGAATCAATTGCGACATTTGAACACATACGAACAGACAATGAGAAAATCGTTTTCGGAAACTGTTTCAGACAGAAACAAAAATGCGTCGAAAAAATTTACCGTTGCTTCAGCTACACGGCAATGTGGAATAAAGTTGAGAAAGCAGATGTTGTCGTCGTTTCTATTCTTACAAAGAGACAGCATTTCATTTTATCTCATTTTTTGACGTTTTACTTTTTATTCAAATACAAACGATATTTGTGTCTGTGTGTTTGACTGTCTCAGGTGTCAATCGTGAATCAATGTCTTATGGTTTCTGTTTTCACCATCCAAACTTTCTATGTATATAGAGTATGTAAATTTAGAGTAGTGAAAAAACACAAAATTAAATATTTTAGAATGTTGATAAATGTTGCATATCTATTAAAATTTATGATAAAGATGCAGTAATAAAGATGTTTAAAAATTCTGAAGGTTCGCGAACGGAAAGTTTAAAAACAATTGAATTCTTTAATAGTTGCGTAAATTACTGACAACAATCGATTTTGTTAGAAGATTTCAAAACCAAAGATCCTTAATTTCTTGTGCAAATACAGCAGACAAGAAAAGTGAATGACGAAATGGAGCAATAAAATATTGATATTGATATAATAAAATAAACAAGAAAACGTTGCTCAACTAAACACATTTGTATTGCTGAGGTTTCGCTGTGTTTGTACTTGTTGTTTCTCGAATGTGCAAAACGTATGGTATTGTGTTCTTCCTCTTCAACAAGCTTTTTACTGCTTTCAGCAGCAAGATGTTTTCCTGTAAAGTATTTCGATGCTTGCAATCACAGCGCATTACAAGATGCAGACAATTCTCGAATATTCTCATCAATTGCATAATACCTTGTTTATTCAGTTAGTTCAAATACCGTAATTCTTCACTTTTATGTTTGCTGCGATAAAATAAGCATACACATGCAATATGAACACTTGTATTCTTTGATTACATTTGTTCAATTCATTGGCAAAAGTACTTCAAGTGCTTCAAGTGTTGCAAAATCTTTCGCTCATATTTCGTAAGAATTTATACTTAAGTCGGTTTCATGTTAAAAATAACAATTTATTACTTTTTCAATTTATACTTGTGTGTGAAATGTAACACCTGAAGTTGAAATTACTTTTGTAATTTGTTACAAAATGTTTACTGGACAATGTTCGATAACATTGAGAAAATCAAGTTTCGTAATTCGTTTGCACGAGAGCAGAATAAGTAAGAAAAGTAATTCATTACTGAAACTGAACTTTCATTTCTTAGTCGTTCATTTCATTGCTAAACTTTTGTTTGCAAATAAATTCATTGCAAACCTTGTGCAAAGGCAAAGATACGTGTGCTAAGCTTTCAAGATTGATCAATAAACTGCTCACATTCTGTACGTTGAAAGCAGAAAAAAAGTTTTCACCTTTCGCTGTAGATTTAAGTTGGCAGGGATTTGGTGAACAGAGAATACTTTAATGACACACGCACTTTCAAAATAATGAGTTTTTAAGCATTGAAATTGCAACTAAATACTCGAAACCTCACTCTGCCTTCCAACACTTGTATTCACTTCATATTCACTGCAAATCATTTGGGTATTAATTAAAAAATAATTGACTTGCATTATTTAAAATAATTGGCAAAGTAATATGAAACGGAACATTTTTAACTAACTTAAATTTCGCTAAATTAATGCAGAAATAATCGTTATCTGACTCAATGTTGCAATATACGTAATAATAAATCTTCATGTAGTTCATCGCTTTTTAACAGCTTTTCGTTGGAAAACATTTATTTCGATAAAATTATTGAACGCAACTTTCGTTTCAAAAAATATATTAGTTCAATTTGTAACATTTTATATGTTTTACAGTTTTGCAAACATCATTTACACCAAAATGAGGCTATTTGGAAAATAATTTACGCTCACCAGATTTCGACAACATTTTTTACAAAGTTATTAAAAAATGTTTTCTGTCGCATTAGTAAACTATAAAAATTTTTGTAATAAGCAATAGCTACAAAAGATGGTGGTCTTTAGTGACCAACAGAGAAATACGTACGTCATTCGACTGCACGTAGGAAAGTAACTGATACATACGAGATGATTCTGTAACCTTCACTTTTACTTATCCGGCCACTTTGAAACGTGCACTTTTCAAAGACCGGCTCGAGGGCAAACCGCTCGTAACTTGTTCTCATTGATCTCTGACCACCTCTTTTCTACAACTACGAATGCTATTTATACTTTGTGAATACAGAATATACAACTTTTACAGTCTTTAGAGTTAAACATAATAACAAAATTTTCAATATTTAATTTATATTTAATGTATGAATAATTGTGTTAGTAAAATCTTAATTATCAAAAAATTATAATTAAAATGATGATTTAATATGTCTGAAAGACAGCAAAAGATAGCCTTCAGCGATTAACAGAGAAATATGCGAAGATACACATTGGAAAGTAGCTGGTACACACAAGATGACTCTGTGACTCTTTGACCGGTTATTGAATTGAGTAAACTCTCCAATCGCCGTCTCGAGGTAGACTCGGTTCTTGTTCTCGTTGATCTCCGACCACCATCTTCACTACTTCTATGTACACAATTTATAATTCGTAAATGCAGAATCACAACTTTTTCAGCTTTTACATTTAAAGTAACACAATTAACGTTGATACACTACTTTACATTTAATGTTTGAATATTAATGTCAGTAAAATAATAAGCTTTGCATCAACAATCAGCTCTTGTTATCAAGCAGTTTTCGAATGTTATATTCACTATTTAACTCACCTTTAGTGTCGTAATCAACTAAAAAACTGCTTGACTCACAAAATACAATTATTTAAGTCAGATTGATGGTCAAATATTTCAAAACAAATTTAATAAGAATGTATATCGAAGTACTGAAATGCTGGCATTATGTTTGTAATCACTGATTATGTGAGCCGTGTTTTATGCGAAATGGAAGACAACAATACAGTAGTAGCAAAAGATGGTCTGAAGTATTCAGCAGAGTATGAAAATTTGTACGGATGGATGTACCGAGTCTATTTAAAGAATGGTTGTTCCGATCCGTACGACCGGTCTAAGACCGTCTCGTGATAAAACACGGTTCATGTTCTCGTTGGTCTCTTACCACCTCGATGCACTAAAATTACTTACGCAATTAATAACTCTGCAATGCAAAGCACATAACTTTTACAGTTTTAAATTTAAATGTAGAACAATTAATTTTCATTCAAAAATTTTTAATGAATTTTTGAATATTAGCGTTTGTTAAATGTCCCCTTAAGAAATTTTGTTAATAATATTTCTGATGGTGTAATCAGAAGCTGATAATGAATTTTTAATGAATGACTGCTTGACTCACTAAATACAATTATTTAAGTCAGATTGATGGTCAAAATATTTCAAAACAAATTTAATAAGAGTGTATATTGAAGTACTGAAATGCTGGCATTATGTTTGCTAATCACTGATTATGCAAGCCGTGTTTTATGCGAAATGGCAGACAACAATACCGTAGTAGCAAAAGATGGTCTGAACTATTCAGCAGAGTAAGATAATTTCTGCGGATGGATGTACCTATTCTATTTAAAGAATGGTTTGCCTATCCGTCTAAGACAGTCTCGTGAGAAAACACGGTTTATGTTCTCGCTGGTCACTTACCACCTCCATTCATTAAAAAAACGCACGCAATTAATAACTCGCCAATTCAAAGCACATAACTTTTACATTTTTTAAATTTAAATGTAGAATAATTAATTTTCATTCAAAAATTTTTCTTGAATTTTTGAATATTAATGTTTGTTAAATGTCCCCTTAAGAAATTTTGTTCATTATATTTCTGATGGTGTAATCAGAAGCTGATAATGAATTTTTAATGAGTGACTGGGGAAAATTCTTAAGTTTCTCTTTTTAATATTACACGCTCACCTGTTTTGATAACCTTTTAAATTTTATGAAATGGAGATTGTTTTCCTCAAAATTGAAAGATTGATACTATTTTAGCTTGTATGTTTTTGAAACTGATACCCGATAAGAAATATGCAAAAATTTTATCATGTATTAGTTTTGTCGATCATGTATCAGGTCTGTGGATTGAAAGTGAAGTAATATGATCAGCAGAGATAGAAAGTCAGAGTTTGAAGACAATCCATCAGGCATTTCACTTATACCATTCCTTAAGACCGGTTCAACACTGGCTTGACAGCAAAATGCTCGTTTATTGTTCTCTATGGTTCATGGCCACCCACACGCACAACATACTCCCACGTAATAAATGAGCTACATAACTCGTGAATGCAGAGTGAAAAAATATGATAGCTGCTTAATTAAAAGGTTACACACAAAACTCACTAGCGAACGCCGCTTTTTTGTTCTCGATGATTCCTGACTACCCACACACACCTATTATACACAACATAATAATTGAGTTATAACTGGTAGATGCAGAGTGCAAAACTATTATAGCTGCTGTGTTAAAAGGTAACGCAATTATTTTTAGTGAAAGTCATTGCGTGAAATTTTTGACATAATTGTTTAAAAATTGTTACATCAGTAGGGAATAAAATTTATGAGTGAACATGCCGCTCGATATATTTGCAAATGAGAAAATATAAAATATGACACTGCGTTGAATTTGCCTTGAAACTGTTGAAAATTTATGAGTATGAGTACACTAAATATTACCTAATTCAACAAATTTCGCCATAAATTTTGTTTTTTGTTTTGTTTAACTCTTCAAAAATATTAAATATATTTAAATCGAGATATGAATTTTAAAAAATAATCAAATTGAATAATAATCGAGTGAATACACAACAATAATATATTTGCAGGAATAGAATAATTGCGTGAAATAAAAATAAATACAGTGCACGACAAAACTTTGAGTTGTGAGTTTTTTGCATTTCATTCAAAATAAATGAGATTCTTTCGTTTGCACTCATCTCTTCGCTTTCCTTTAATCTCGAAAACAATATTCATAATTCAATTTGTTGCACAACACTCGATATTAATATTTATACAAACATTTCAATATTTATGTGTCAACACTTCTTTTCCAATTTTGGCAAAAAAGAGGAAAAACAAAAAGAAACAACATATGTAAATGGTTAAAAGCGTGGTCGTAATATTTTCTCAAACTGAGCTAATTATTTACACATTAATTTGTTACTTGCGAGATTCATTGCTCTGATGTTCTTGGTAAACAAAGAAGGAATGACCAGAATGCGTTAATAATGTGTTTCTTGTCTCTTATATAATGGATAAAATGAGGCCAAGAATTATTGAAGATATGTTACATATGAAAAATCGTTCAATTTGTGCATTTGAAAAGCAGTGAAATAAGAGATGATAAAGCACACAATCTTTAGCGAACAATATTTATTCATTCGTGCTCATTCAATCATTTCTTATTTTTTACATTGAAACACGAGTTGCGAAACAAAATATCGAAACATTTGCAAACATGAGGGTTGAAAAGTGTGATTGCAATTGCAATTTCAGTATTGATTCATTTTGTGTTTCATTCGCTTAATTAAGCGCAACATTTATTTCAAATATCGATTGAAATGTTGTGTGCAAGTTGAAAACAACCGAAAAAAGTGAAACGAATGTTTGATAAAATGAAGAGTTTGATAAATGAGACAGAAAAGTTGAGTAAAATAGTTTACTGACTTTCAATTTTTGAATGAACCAAAAATGCTTTTGTTAGAACTTTTTATCTTATTTCTTATCGAAAACAGAATAATTAAAAGGCTGAAGAAATGCAGGAACTTTCATCGCTACTTTTTGGCTAAATTATACACTAAATGCATTAAAGAAGATAGAAGGAAAGCAGTTTCCGATTTGAAACACCGTTATCAAGATCATTACGTAACCAATGCATTCAAAGAGTGCATGCTGTCCTTATTTCTCGAAGCACTTGCACTTTCTTCGAGAGCATTTTTCGAAAATTTTTATTGAATTACACAACTTTTTGCAGTGCATTCGTGTCTCGCAAGCTGAGAAAGTAAATTATGTGTGAACTGAGAACTGCGACTTGAATAAAGTCACGAAGTTCTTTGTGGACTTTTGTGGACAAAAGTGTCATGTCTCGAATACTCAACAAAAAGCAGACACACTTTTTCTCACTTCTTTTCATTTTTGAAATCAAATGAATGAAATATCACAGCTTTCGGACACAAAGCTTGCAGACATTTTTGAAACTGTAAATATTGCTTTTGTGCAAAATGAACAAAGGAATTAAAAATGAAAAGCTTTGAATTCAATTTTATTTTGTTTGTTACGTATATTTATACAATATAATAAATTTGATCCTTTTTTCATTGATCGAAATATTTTTCATGTTTCGCTTGAAATTGCAGCTTTGCAACTTCTATTAGAATGAAATTATTTTGTTGTTATTTGTTGTTACTCGTTGTTGTTTTTTGTCTATACAAAACATTTGAAATTTTAATATTAAAAGCTTTGCATGTATTTGCATTATTATTGCAAAAAGGCGCAGAATTTCAGAATGCATTTTCAGTGAACACAACAGTTTCCACTCGAAAATACATTTTGAACTAAAAAATGATAAAAACTCATAGAAAGTCAGACTTTATATTCAAATGTATTCTTTGCATTCAGTGTCTAAACATTGAATGCGACTTTTATTCTCGCGACATTTCAAATATAAAAGGTTTTCAATAAGCAAACAGTATTGCGTCTTCTTTTCGCTGAAAAGTGTCATCGAAAATGTATTTCCTTTTAAACAACGTCGACGAATTGAATAAGATTGATTGAAATCACTGTAACGTCATTTTATTGAAAACTAGAATGCGTTTTGTGCATTTTGTTTTCTGGTGCATGTAACACCGATTTATCAGTCTTTTAAACGTGGCTACAGTTTGTCAACAGTCTGCAGTCTAGACGTGTACAAATGTCTATGGATATATGGCTACCAAAATGGTGTAAATAAGTGACATTTTTATAAATGTTTGTGTCACAGTTCTTTTACCAGTTTTCTGTTCATCAAACATGAAAATATTTACACTTTATTATAATGCGAATTTAACTTTTATCGTAATTTGCTTTTACTGATTTTCTTATCCGCAAAACGAAATTTTAATATTACCTACTGTAAGTTTGTTTACAAAACATATGCAATGAAAGTATTACGAGCATAGATCTATATAAATGAGAGTAAATTTCCGTTTCTTTTTTGTTCATTAAACTTCTTTTTGTATCAATTGTAACATTTTCTCACATTAGAAAACTTGCAAATAATTTGAGTCAAGACTTTTAAAAATATTTTGAATAAGATTAGTCGTACATCTCAATGTACATGTATTTGAGTACATCTTACTCAGTTGTCATTGGAGATTAGCAGTCAAATCGATTTCGTTGAAAAGCTTGACTTTATTTTGACTTCGTGTCACTTTCATTTTTCACAAATAGAATTTCTTATGAGTTCTGGTGTTAACCAGATAACTGACAAATATGACAATAAAATAGGATTAGAAAATATGAAATGAAATAGAAAACAGATTCTCGCTTCTAATTGAAGTTACATTTGGAAAAGAAATAATTCACTGCACAAGCTTCTTGCTTAAATATTCTATCAATATAAATGAAGAAGATTTACTATTGCATATAATAAATAAATAATTGAATAAATGGAAATATTTTCAAGCGAGTCGTGGCTTTTGTTTACTGTTATTCTTCAGTTTCAATGGAAACCCAAATTTTCGCTCATTTTTTGGTTTCTTTTAAAAAACTTCGAATAATAATTGTGATTATAAAAAATTCAGATTTCATCTATTTCAAATGTAATTCAACAGAAACGTGCAAACATCGAAATGTGTCATTATGTAAAGAAAAGAAAGGCAACAACATGACAACAGGTGTATCTGAAAGGGTTGCTATGTGTTTCACATTTAAATATTTATAAGACACATTGATCTACGAGAACATATTGGTTACATGGAATTAACAAATTTGTTTTTTTTTGTTGCAGCAAATATATGAGTTCAAAAGACGTCGGTCCGAATATTAGAAGCATTGAATTATGCGATTTGGAACCGAGAACTGAATACGAGGTCGAATTATCCGTCGTTACAGTTAACAAAACTTACAGAAGTCCAAAAATTGGTTTCATCTCACCCAGTGACGGTAAAGTGAAAACAACATATCTAACTGCACATAAACACTCAAATGTGATCATTATAAAAATAGCTTATAAAAAATTGATTCTATGTTACAAATAAATGTAACGTTGAACTTTCGTATATTTCAAACATTATTAATAATGAAACACATTTCTGTTGAAAACACACACCAAACTGTGACATGCTGAAACATTGACAATACGACACGTAAATACACTTTTTTGTTTGTTGCCAAAATGTGACAAGTTTAATGAATCGAAAATTGGCTCCAACTGTTCACTGAAAACATTGTTTTTATTTTCAAAACACTGCATTAAAACGAGAAAATAGCAAAAATTGTAATTTTATCAAACATAAATTTAATTCTCGCAAAAAATCTACACAAAACAATATATTTCAACACATCGAAACTTTCGTTTATTCGTTTATTATTATATATTATTGTTTTATTTTCATTATTATTTGTATGTTGTTCCTAAAACCACAGACCATATAACAACAAGAACAAGACCAGAGAAAAGTGATGTTTACGAAAAATACTTGAATGTGTATAATTGTTCAGATTTACCACAACCAATCGCTGCATTTGGTGGTCGACGAGCGTACCGCGGAGGTGTCGGTGTTGGTTACGTGTCCAGCAAAGGTCCGATTGTGTATCGACTCGACGAGATCGCAATTGTTGTGTTTGTGTTGTGCTTTTGGATGGCAGTTATATTCTTGTTCTGCAATAAATGGGGCAAAATACGACATTTGGAACCTTATCAGCCACAGTATCAGCCGGAGACTCCGTTTCAATCGCCGGTTTACTCGATTCACGGCAAACCGCAACGAATGAATACGTGCAATAGTAACAGTTATCCACCGTTTTTCACGAGTCGAGTGAACATTCAATCGTTCGAACGGCAAAGAACATTTTCGCAGGGATCCAAAATCGGTAGTTTATGCCACTACGCGTCCGCATACATTTATCCGCCATCGCTCGGCAACAGGCAACGAGTGAACTCAGTGTTCGTCGGCATGTCGTCTCCGGTGCATAATGTTGACGTCGAAGCGTCACCGTTGAAACGGAAGTATAAAAGTGCGGAAGACATTAAAATGTACTCGTTTAAAAATAAGTTCTACGATAATCAAAAGCGAGCTTCGCAAACAAATTTAAGTCATTTTCATCCATATTTTCGTCAATAGTTTTAATTAGTTTCAAATACGGCTTCATTTTATCAAGAAAAGAATCTCGATTTTTATACAAAATACGAATGTTCCAAATTTTAATTAATAATAATTTATTGAAATACAAAACTGTAAATAATGTTTCATTCAATTGTGTACAAATTGATGTGTTCAATGTTCGAAAGAATAGAGTAAAAACGTAAATTACGTATTTTAGGTATAAAAATTTGCATTATTATTGATTTGTTGATATTTTAGTTATTGGTGCCTCGAATTCAAAGTATGCTAAAAAATTTTGTTTATTGTTCAATGAAATTATTATTCAATTGAAAAACGTTTTCGAAATCGATTTTCGTTTGAATGAATTCAAGTTCATAAATAATTTCGCTTCTTGTTTCTTGCATCGCTTCAGCTGTTTTAATGTAAAATTTTATTATTTCCATTATTTCACATATTTACTCTCGTTTTCGTATTCAAATTGTATGCAATTCAAAGAAAACTGTATATTTGTTCTCGATTTGCAATAGAGAATAAAGTTTTAATTATATAAACTTCATTGTCTAATTCAATCATGTTTAAATGAAATTTTATTGCGTTCACAAATGGCTTCTATTTTTTCATAAATAACCAAATTATGCAAATTCGCACAGGTAAGTTAACTTTTATTGTTATTTTCGCGAACAAGTGATAAACAAACTTGTGAGTCGTTGATAAAAGCAATGAAAAATTTAGTGATTACACATTTATGTCTCGACATGTTAACTTCCCGTAAATTCTCTCCTGAAATTTTTAAGACTTTATTATGCTCGTTCATCTGAGATGCTAGAAGTTTAATGACAACTAAAGCACTCAATAAAGTGAAGCAAGTACTAACAAAGTGCACTATTTGAACTCAATTAATTGAGTTAATGAACAACGTTTGTGCATAATTCATGAATGAAAAGACACAAAAAAGAAGAATATTGAATTCAAGACGAAATGCAAGTCTTACACATGAATAATTAATATTTGATTACAGAATTGAATTTTGTGCTCAACATTCGCTTCTGAAAACGTTGCAAGAATAGGATCAGTTAGCGAATTTGATGATTGCAATACTAATGTAAAATTCATCAGTGATATGAACTGAGAGATTATTTTGTATCTTTCGTTTCGAAATTCCACTTTTGTTTATATTACGCAATGAAAATTACATAAATATAATATGTCACTTGCATTTTGTTAAGTACAGTGTGTCTCATCGAAAAGTGATGAGACACACTATATGCATGTGGTTTGTAAATTAATTTTATTTTTTTCATAAGTTCAATAAATCAGAATTCGTGATGAGTGAAATGTTGCGATTTCGTTCGCCGTTTAAATTCGATCATTATTACGTCGACAAAAAATAGTCGTTTTGTGATTATATGAGTCGTAAAGAATATCTGGAACAATGGACAGCAAAGAAGCTTTCAGTGGATTATTCTTAATTGAAGAATAAAAAGATTGCCAAAAAGAGTCAGACTATAAGTTTGCAGACAAAGTGTCCAATGAAGCACTTTTGATGTGATCCAAAATTTAAAATACATATCGCTAAATATTTGATAAGAAGTGAATAATTCATAAACACTCGGTGGTCGAATTTTAAAATTTCAATTTAATGAAAAGGAGAGCAGAAAAGAGAATACACTACTATACTACATTGTTACTACTCTACTTTCGATAGACATCGATTTTTGTGTCTTTTATGTGTGCTTTGATTCAATTTAAGATACGAGAAGTTTAGTTCGGTGAGCGACGTTGCATTGCATTTCGATGTCTGTGTTCATTACTGAATCGAAAGCTACAGTCAGTTAAGTGATTGCACACACATATTAATTGCCATCGAATGGTGAGTCTGTTAAACGAATCGAAACTGATTAAATTGTAGTTCACTTTCAACAAAAGCAGTGAATTAATATTTATGTGATTCTGTAATGAATCAGAAGCAAATGTGAACTGAATTTGTGAGTACTTTAAAGCACTGATTTCTTCTTTAATTTGCATTCAAATGAATAGTTGTGTGAAACTTAGCAGCAAGTGAATGTAATAATCAATATCATTACCATCTAGTCTACAAGTTCATTTAAAATTAATTTTCCGCTTCTGTTCACAATCGATTGAATTGTGTTTTAAATGAATGATTTTTACTTATGTCGCATTCAATTCAGTGAAATTGCACTTTGAATAAATAAAGTAATTTTTCAGCATTCTTTTCACTTTTTAAAAGTGTTTTAGTCAATATAAGTGAATGTTTGTAAAAGATTGAAATGCATTCGAAATTTGCAGTTTCAAAATGAGAAACGTTTTCTATTCATGTAAACAATCATTTTAAAAGCTTTTCGTAAGACGAAACATAACAATGAACACATTTTCTTAATTAACTTCATTTTCGACATTTGCGAAAATTTTAAATTGCTTTGTTTGTTGTTCACAATCAACTTTCAGTGTTTGCAAAGTTCGCTTTTATCACTCATTTAATTATTTCTCGGATTAACGAACGATTCTTGATATCTTTCAGACATAGACATTAGTCAACACTTTACTGATTAAAATGTATTCAAAGGCAAACTTTTATAAAACTTTTTCTTTTTCTAAAAGTTTAATATTTTATAAAAGGCGACAAAAAATAGTTCATTAGCCGTGAAAATGAAAATAAAATATACAAGATAATGTTTCGCGACAAAAATGAAATTTCAAAAAAGTTTTGTGTTCATAAGCTACCGACTGCAAAGTAAACCGTAAAGTTAATCATTAAAGTTTCGTAATATAAAGGTTATTGTCGTTTTCGTTCATTCATTTCGATTTTTACACTTTTATTCTTTCCAGTGTTTGAGACCAAAGATCAACGATTTTAGTGCACAAATGATTTCTTCATTTCTTTTCACTTTAAGAACTAAATTCGAAGCAAAACTTCGATTCAACTCAACTCGTACTTGTATTTCAAATAATCGCCCGAAAGTTGTTTGCACGAAATATTCTAAGTCTTCGTCTAATTTTGGTTTGTGTGCAATATGTCACGAACACGACGAGTGCCTGCAGAATAACTTTTTTTAGCAATGACTGATGTGATATGTGCGGTTTATGGAAAAAATTGAAAAGTTATATAATAAACGCTTACGACTAGAAAGCAAAAAGAAGACATTGTTGTCGCTGCTTTTGGAAAGCCTAAAAAGTCGAGAAGAGTTCCACCTAAAATTGCACCAATCACTTCTCTACAAACAAAAATTTTAGTTTTAATAAAACTGTATGCTAACAAAAGCATGATGAATAAATACCCTGACGAATAAATCGATAACCATATACCAGAAACAAGGTTCGTCGTGGTTGCATCGTCACCGAATCCTTGTCTTTTGGTAACCATTAACATTGTTGGCAAAGAAGGAATAATTGCGATCGAATTGGCAATTCCGAGTAAAACCATTGCTGCCGCAAACGAGTATTTCGATAGTGTAAATGGAAGATACGCACTCGGACTGATGATTAAGAAAGCAATCGATGAGTTCAATAGACCACAAATGATAATCAAAAACTTTTGCGAGCACTTCGATGAAATGTAACCAACAAGCGGTGAGCAAACTGCGTGAGTCAAGTAGAAGAGAAAGAATAAGAAACCAACCATTTCCGGTGAGAAGTCAAATTGACGTAAATATGGTTCTAAAGTTGGTTCTAAAAAAGAAAGTGATACTGAACTCACAAACAGGGCCAAACACGTGACGGCAACTTCTGTTATTGGTAACAGTTTGCCAGCAGTTAGTTCTTTATTTGTAAATTGCTGTTCATTGTTATTCTCAGCGCAGAAATCTGTAATGACAACAATTTCGTGACTTGAGTTTATTTGCTTTTAGCATCTATTAATTAATACCTTCGTTGAATCGAAGTGAACAAAAACAAAACGGAACGTTTAGCAATAACAACATTCCGAATACACTAAATGGTAAATTGTAGCCTCCGATTGCGTAAAGTCCACTGCCTATTGCAGGACCAGCAGTGAAACCCATTCCTTCGCTGGTTTCCAATATTCCAACGACAATATCCACATTTTTCGGATACAGTTTCATTACATAGGAACACGAAATAACTGTTATAGCTGCAGTTGCGATCGCAGTTACCATTCTAATCACGACACAGATTGCGAAAAACAATGTTACATCATTCACTTTATCCACATGTGCAAAAATGATTGAACAAAGTCCTTGTATTACAATTGAAAGTATAAGTAAAAATTTGAAGCTTATATGTGGCACAATTTTGTTTAAAAGTGGTGCAACAATCATCACTGTTAATCCGTGAAT
>NCKV01000516.1:0-16838 GCA_003675905.2 Leptotrombidium deliense
CTTTTAATGCAGTCAGTGAAAGTTTGTGTTTCGCTCTCTTTGTCTTTGCAGATGCAAATGAGCACAAATATGTTTGCATTGATAATTGTGACACTGATAAGAAATGAAATGTAAATCTTTGGTTGGCATTCGCTGGCAATATTTGCGAGGAAACGAACGAATAATATTTTGCCTGCGAAGAGCTGAAATTCAGCGAAAGCTAATATTTGCGTAACAATTATGAATTGTGGGAAATTAAACAAAAATACAGTTGATTAAAATTTTGTTTGATGATAGCGACGAGAAGTCGCTTCAGCGCCAGTCGTCTCATAATTCAAAGGCAACTGATTTTCAAAATGAATTCAAAGAACATTGCAAACGACAAACGAACAGTGAAATAGAGTCGAGTTTAAGATTAATATAGTGAAGTGATTAATTAGTGTGTTCATTACATTAATGATGTGAACGATGCACTGAAACACTACAAAACATTGTTTGTTTGCTCACTGCGAAGAATAATTCAAGAGTCTACTGTCGACTGTGTTTCTCTTCTCCGTTTTCATTGCGAAAGAAATCGCCATTCTTTTCATACACAAACAAACACAACGAATGCAACAAAACAAGCGTGCAATTGATGATAGTCATAATTCATGAATGCTTTAATTCGTCAAATTCACAAATGCAACGTTTCTGCTATACATATGCACGAAGTAACATGCTACACAAGTCGCACATCTTTTCTTTCATTTCACGAACATTAACATGCATTCTTAATTTTTATTTTATTTTAATTATATTTGACTAATATTTTTAACTTTAATTGAAGCACCAGAATTGTGACACAATGCAAAACAATGCAAACAATACACTAAAAATGTATTAAATAGCGAGGAAATTTTAATGGCACTTAATTCAATTTAAGATATATTTTTTAAAGACGAATTTTTGTAATGAAAAAAAGAAGCAAAACTTAAATGAAAACTTTGAACGCTAAGCTTATATAAAACACATCTATTTTAATGGAAGACGGCTTTTTATTTTCACACTTTTATTTACTTTTAATATTGCTTTTATTTTGTAGAATTTAGACGAGTGAAAAGTTGAAGAGAACATTTTTTCAATTCTCGAGTCTCAAACAGCGAAAGGATTAATATTGTTACCGAAACTAGAGAAACTTATATTCTTATTTACTTGTCTACGGCTCAGTTCTCACTGGATTAAACTTTATTCTGGACACGTTTTCTTCTTTGTTTCTTATTTACAGCCGTTTAATATATAAAAGATTTAAATTACATTGCAAAAAAAGAAGCAAAATTGAAACCGCAAAAATTGAATGAAATGATCGTAATGTGTGCGAATTGAATTACATTTTTTTCCTTTAAAAATTGTACACATTTCTGGTAGCAATTCGCTGATTTGCTTTGTTTTTCTCGAATGATTACCATTTTGAATGTAATTCGGTTGTTGTTACAATCGCTTCGTTCTTATTTCTCTGCTGTTTTCGTTGCTTTATTCGACGTTTTTTCAATTTTGAAACATTCTCAGAGGAATCGTTGCATCGATGCATCTTTCGCTGTAAAACTCAAAATTGAGTTGCAAGCGAGCAAACTTAATAAAACATTTTCGTTTCGAGAAAAAAATATGAGCACGTAAATATAGACGTGAAACACGTGTACAATTGTTGCAAGTCATTAGTTAACGTTAATGTGGCAGTTTGGTCGGCTTTGAAGCGAAAGCATTCAGAGTCGAGAATCGCTGTAAACACACCGCTTTTAAGTAAACGTTGTTTCGTTGCGTCAAACTGTGAAACCAAGAAATAAGTGACACCGAATTTTAGTGAACAATATTTCACTTTTTGTTGCCACTCGCAGCGTGTTTGCTTCACATTTTTTGTTGCTTCTCGCGAAACGCACACACACCGCAAACAACGCCATTAATTGAGCACTGAAATGGTTGCCATTAAGATTAATGTCAATGAATTCCTGGTCGCAATAAATATTAACAAATAAATTTTCGCAATTTCTGTGTGTTCATTGCAAACGGTGCTCGACAAATGACCGTTGTTTGCAAACACTGGACAGCGGTTCTTAAATTGTCGACGCACTCAAACAAATTAAAGTGAAACTCACATACTTTGTAAATCACTTTAAATTGCTATGAAAAACATTGACAAACATTGAGTACAGCTTTACACTGAGATTCGCAAAGAAATATTGCGAATAAAAATGCTTTCTTCAGCGAAAATAACGTTACTGATGTATCAACTAAATCGAGTTACATTAACAAAGTTTATGCAAACTTACTGCTGGCGAATATTCGCGAATGTGCAATCTTATTTCATCAGAGAATACTGTCTCTCTTTTATTCTTTATTCGCCAGCAAATAAATCGCTTATTTCTTGTGAATTCATTTCGTCTCCAATTATTAGCTACACTTCGCATTATAAACTTTCTGCGAACTTCGTCATTGCAAGTGCAACATTTGATGCGTATCGATAAGTTTATGATTAAAACTGTACTTTTGTTTCTTTTATAATTGCGGATTAAATGTAAATCCGCATCAATTTTTCAGACCAAAACACAACCTTAATTCCATTATTTGACTTTATTTGCGGTTTGCAAAATAAATTGCATTCAAAAACATGTTATTTAATATTTGATCCTTATTGATTTCTGCGTTTATTTCATTGGGAAATTATAAAATATTCAAATATTTTCTTTAAACTATGTGTTCGCCAATTTATGTTTAACATATTTCACTGATCAAGCTATTTTGGCACAATTCTTTAAATATTTCAGATGTGTTTCATATTGTTTTACATGTTTTAAGTTTTACGTTTCTATT
The DNA here is from genome assembly GCA_003675905.2 of Leptotrombidium deliense. Lineage (NCBI taxonomy): Eukaryota > Metazoa > Arthropoda > Arachnida > Trombidiformes > Trombiculidae > Leptotrombidium > Leptotrombidium deliense. The sequence goes on from NCKV01000516.1 coordinate 2,824, forward strand.
TTTACTCAAAAATTTGAAAATATAATATTTTGTTTAATTAGCGAAATCATATTTACATTTGAATTGGGAAAACAGGCGTACATTTTAACATAAGTTTTATTCATTATCTACATAAATTAATGTACTATAGTAAAACAAGTTTGCAATTGTGACACGAGGTAAACGTATCGTCTTTCGCTGATTACGTAACAAATGCTTATTAAGGAAAGCTAAATAAAAATCAATTTTTCAATACCATATCAATCATCATTTTCATTGTGCCTCAAATGATTCATGTGTATCTATCAAAGGAAATACGTTTATTATTTCCAGTAAATATACTGAATTACATTTTACAACGTTAGTTGGCTAATTTGCAAAGGATATATTTTGTCTAAAAAATGTTTAAAGTTAATGTTTATATAAAACAATGTTTTGCGCCGTATTTACTGGTCACTCATCGAATTGGCGATCGATGAAACGAACCGTGTTTACACATTGCAGACCATAGGCGAGTGATATTGTGAAGCTCATTCGAACAAACTTATCGCATTCAGAAGCTTCTGGCAATGTATCACGAGATTCACGACGATTGTGCAGTGTTCAGTGTCAACTGTGCTTTTTTAAAACGACAAAATCGAGTAAAAGATAATAGAAAGCGAGAAAGATGCTGGTTGCAGTTCGCCGTTTTGGTGAGAGAATGACATCCATCGGACAAAACGACGAACGAAGTGATGGCTTGGCTTTCGCTGCAATTTGCATCTATTATTGATAAAGCGTATTTAAAGGCAACTCTTTTTTCGCTGTTTTCACATTTTAAAAGATCTCTATTTTGCATACAATATTGTGTTGAAAGCAGCACCAATTTTCGCGTTTCACGATTACATTACGCGAAAGGAAACTGTATTTCAATGCATTTAACGTTGGCAAATAGACGAGAAAAGAGCGTTTGTGTTTCGCCAACGAAATGATGACTGAAAATAATAAATGAGTTGAAATTGTTTTCCGCTTTAAATATGGAATTCATTTGTTGTTCGAAAACAAGAATTCCGTGCAAAAAACACAACAGAATGCATTAAAACATAGAAACGGCTTTGTTGTAAAAACGAACTTTGTTTTGAAGACTAACAGCGACGACGGAAACGGAAGGTTTGAAACAAATTTATCTTTCGGAGAACAATGCATTTCACGACAATCGATGTAATAAAACATACAATGTATACAACAGTGTATAACAGACGTGCTCATTATTTTCTTCGAGTTTACTTTCCTGTTCACTTCTCTGCTCAATTTTAGCTCTTCGCTACAATTAATTTTTCGCCACAAATATTGTTGCTGTTTTTTTTCTGTGAAATTTATTACCAAATAACAATAATTGTCATTGCGTAATAGTTGTACACAACAATTCGTATCCAATTTATTAGCGATGTTTTTTCAAATTTTTTATTAAATAAACAAACGAGTGAACAGTGAACATTCACAATTTGATTGAAACGAGTGTCCATTTGTTGAACAAACAACGTTCATTGCTTTTTGTGTTTTCCACGATCGATGCTCTTTCTCACGGTTCTTGCAATTGGATAATAATAATATTGATGTTTTATACTTTTTGTGTACTAATTTTGTTGTACGCCAAAAATGACGTGTATTAATTGCGATGAAAAAGTTTTTCAATTAGCAAATAGCGAACAGTGAATGGCGTGAAGTAAGAACATTAAATCATTGAGTATTATGCAAATGCATTAAATTACCGAAAGAAATGATATTTTGCACAATTATTTTATTACTTTGTTTCGCAGCAGTAATTAATTATTAAATTCGGTCTCGAAAACGAATGTCGCAAACTCATTAAACGTAATCCTTTTGCTGTAAAAAGATTTTCATTATAAAAGATAAGTGCGACGACCATTTTTCGTCTCAAATATGTCAACTTTACAATTAATGTTTATCAAGTTTATTAAACTGAAAAAGAAAAAAGAAAGAATATTAAATCGATACGAGTGAAGTGTGCCACATTACGCCATCGTGAGCGGATTGTTCGGACTTTGACAAAAAGCTGCGTTCGCAAGTTGGCCAACTCGCTCGAGTTGACAATCCATGCAGCTCAGAATTCGATGAATATAATGGATAAGCAAACATTATCATAACATTAGCATATGAAGCGATCGACGTTTTCGCTGTGTTTCCTGTGTGTTCGTTAATCTGAGAAAATAAGAGAAGCCGAACACATATTCGCATTGCTTTGCTTGCCGAGCGGGTCAAACAGAATCGTGTTCAGAGAAAACGATGACTTTTCAAATTCTTTTTATTATTGTTACAGTTTGAAAGATAAATGCGACTCAATGCGTCGCCAATTCGTTGTAAGCCGTTATGAAGTTACTTTTTTGTTTCGCCAAAGAATTTTGACATTTTTGATAAAAGTGTAGCATCATCGCGAACAAACAGCGATATCTTAGAATTTATTTTTACTTGCCATTTGCGAAGATAATAATAACAGTAAACTTAAGTCGAAATGCATTTCTTATTATTATTATGCATTCAATTAATATCCTCTCGAATGTATTTGAAAAGAAGTGTAACGCAAACAAGGCTTGAATTTTAATATTTGAATGAAAGTGAATGCAAAACATGAGATTCGACTGTGTATTCGAGTGCGTTGCATTGTTTGCTGCACTCGTGCATTCGTCACAAAACAGTGCATAAAAAAGAGATCGCTATTACCATTGCATTTGCTTTGCTTTTATGTGCATTTTATTAATGCGTGAACTCTTGCGTTTTCGTTTCTTCACTTCTCCTTTTTTTGCAGACTTCAAGTTTTAAAGCGAAACGGCAACTCAAAAAACGTATGAATAGAACAGAGATCAACTTTTCTCGAAATCAAAGTCATTGTCTTCTTTTAATGGCCACATTTCGCCGCTCAACAATGCAACACTGCACTCAACTCGCAGTCCGTTTTATGTATTCTTTGCGAGAACCGATTTTGTTTGAACGGCGATCCGAAAGATGCTTTTAAAATTACTTTTCCTGATACAAATCTTAATTATAGAAATGCTGCTAAACTGCAGACTGTGCACAATGCAATCCAATAATGCAACGTTCTGTTGAGCTGAGCACCTAAATTCTAACGTTTAACTCGTCTTTTGTTGTTCTATCTAACATCGCAGTGCTTTACTGCGGCACTCTTCATTCACGACCAAAAATGATGCATTTCTTTATCAATTCAGTTCCTGTGCAAAGGGTTCAGTTCACGCTTTCTTTGCTCGCTTATTTCTTCGCTCATTTCTTTAACAATAAAACAGTGCACTGTAACTTGCTGTAACGTAGTATGTATTCACTGCTGCATGTCTGTGTGTACTTGCCTGCATTGTGTTTGCTTCATTAAAGTGTGTGAAGTTTCATGCAAATTATAGTCATCGATAAATTTTTAATTATATTCTTCAATTAACTGATTACTTTGAGCGAAATTCAAATACTTCTCGTCTCCGGCATCGAATTACAGTTTGTGTGTCGAGGACAGTGAAAGCCAACAAAAATCTCGTAGAAAGTAAAGAAAGTGATTGCATTTAAAACAAAGTAATCAATGAAAAGGGAAATTAAAGCTCGCTTCGTGTGTTGCTTGATTCAAATTAAATCTCAAAGTTTATGAAAACAAAGCTGAAAAGCAATGTTTTTAATCAATCACAATTTGCATATACTATAGCGAATGTATAAACGCGTTTATTTACAATTTGAGCTGCAATTTAAGTAAGTGATAAATTTAGCCGCTGGGCACATCATTTTGCGTCCAACAACGCAACGTAATGTACATAGCGATGTTTTCTCTTCAGAAATAACATTAAAACCACTAATTTCGATTACATTGCAAAATGAGTGATTGCATTGCGAACTTTGCGAAAACAAAGTGTTCTTACATTTTCGCAAAGATTAAATAGTTTTTACGCTCAAAAGTTTGAACGAAAGCGATTTGTTTGTTCTTAACTTAGCTTTTCATAGTAATATTTGCGAATTTGCAAAATCGTGATGTTTGCACTCGCGAAACTGAGATTGTAATGAAAATGGTTGAAGATGCGAAAAGGCAAAGAGCAACGAAACTTATCCGCCGCAGTCTTTGCGTCTCCGATCACAAGTCTCCGCAAAATTAAAAAACATGAAAAGTTTTGCTCGAAAATTACTAATTTTGAAACAGAGATAAAAGACGCATTTGTCGAGTCAAGCATTGATTGCTATTTCAGAGTACAAAAAGAGTGCAAATGTAATGTTTTGCTTTTTAATGAGACTCATTAAACATTGCAAACTTTTTGCCTTAAAAAGAAACAGTTTTACGTAAACTTTAAGTTAGCTTTTATACCAGTAAAAAGGAGAATTGCAGTTACGAGTTTGTGTTCATTTTGTTTTCTTTTAATTTCGAATCGTTTGCCAAGAAAGAGTGTAATAAAACGGCGATTGCAAATGGATCACAAAATCTATTCTCCATTTTCAGTGTTTCAGCTTTTCGAGTAAAACATTGAATTTTGTAAAATAAGGCTCATTTCGAGCAAATGTTTACAATGTGTCGTTTCGATGCAAAACAGTGTTTGCATTGAATTCTCAACGGTTGCCGATCAATAATGGCGAACACACACATACTACATATACACACATATACGCAAATATGGCAGTCGATGTGAGTTTGTATTCGATACGACATTCGTTGTGCGTTCGCTTTTCTCCGTTAAATTATTTAATAGAGTAATATTTAAATAAAAGCAAGCCATGTTATTCTGCATGTTCGTATAAACATACATCTTCGCCAACAGAATTATGTTCGTTTCGCGTGACTTCACAAAAAGTTTGGCGCGTCGTTTGTTTTCAAAAATAACAGCGAAACACACAAATATTGAGTTCGTAAAAAACGAGTGATATTCATTTGAAATTTAAATTTTACACGAAAAACCTTAAACAAACGTCTCTCTGCTTCGCGTTTCCTTACTTTTTGTGGTGAAAATTATTTGCATAATTTTATACATGGAAAATATGTAATTGTGAATTGGATTTGTAATCATTTCGCACACCACTCTCGGCAACGTTTCTCGAACGAAAGCAAAACACACGAATAATCGCCAACTGTTTTTATTGTTCTTATTTTAATATTGCAAATAGAAAAGTAAATCACAGCGAAAATGTATTTTTATTGTCACCATTCGTGCCAGCGAAACGGCAACATTGTCAAAACAGTTGCAGTTGCTTTGAAGCACTCGAACACATTTTGAAGGATGAAAAGCAATAGAATTCGATATGCAATATAAAATACATATAATGTAATATATTGCATACGAACGGCTTTTGCGTACACTTTTTTATACTTCATATTTTATTGTTGATTTCTTATTTGTTTTCTTCGAAAGCCATTTTTCGCACGAAAAGACGAACAGAAAAGACAACGAATGTGGAAACGATCGTTTAATTCATCGTTTTCATCGAATTGAATGCATGAAAAGTGAAGACATTGCATTTAAATTGTGATGTCGAGTGTCTCAAAGTGAACTTTTTTGAAAGCATTGTTGTACATGAAACGTAATGTTAAATTGAATACAATATATTGTGTATCGATGCGTTGCCAGAATTCGGTTTAACGCAAGCATCGACGTTCGAAACGGTAAATGAAGTTAACTTTTCAAAATTACATTTCAAACCACAAACGAGACAAGAGGACATTTCAAGTGTTTGCCTTTACGGATGTTCGAATAAATTTGTATTCGCGTTCGCACAAGTGTTGCCACTGTTTGACTTTGCGGAAACAGAGAGCAGTTGAGATCAGTGACCGACAAGTGTTGCAATATCTGCATAAAAGCTTGGCGGTCACTGAAACGGCTCGGATTAACATTTTTATGAAAGCGCGATCAGAGATGCGTCGAGAGCAGTGCAGAGCGGATGAAGACGTGTGAGCCGTAAATCAGGCGAGTAATGAATTACAGATGTAACTGAATTGTTCGCTCGAATGACCACTGGAACAGGACTGTTCGATGGACGACTGCTGTCCAGCTATTGTCAAAGAAGGCTTATCTGAATGCGTTGCCGTCGTTGGACTCATAACCGAATGTCTGTGAAATGACGCGAATGCATACCTCATCGGAGCAATGCCTCGGAAATGCTTTTATGTCATTTTCACTGATCATTCGAAGCGTTGTTCACTCGTTTCGCGTTCGCTGCTTTGTTTCGTTAAACATTGAAAAAGGAGAGCACATTTTTGTCGACATTGTCTTCGCTGATGACTGCCAGCGTTTCATTCATTGTCTTTAACTTTGATTTTCTGATCGAAATCAACAAAATTGAAAAGCGACGCTCTTCCAGCAGAGTAAAGTAAAGTATATTTATCTCTTGAAGACAACCCCGAAACGTCTCTCCAGTCAAGTGCTGCATAACTTTTTGTTTCGTCAGTCTTCGACTGCTGTGCTTTCATCCGAATTTCGCGAACGAACGTTTCGCCATCAAACAGAACATCGACTTTTTGCTTTTTTGATACTTGACTGATTGTGATCTGAGCATCACTCGAATACAATCGAGTGCTCCTCTTTCACTCAATTCTTCTCAATACTTCGTAATAATTAATCCGTTCAATTGACTCAAACGACCGTAAACATTCTCGGCTAAATTCCCTTTCTCATTCGTCTTAAATCAGCTCCAATTCTACTTTCGATTCTAATTTACATTGTAATCTATATTGAAAAAATAGTAACAATTAATCATTGCAACGCGAACGTATCCAATTACGCATCTATGCAAACATCTCTCATCATTTTTCGTCTTCAATATTCACTCAAGCACTTCATTGCCTTCAAAAGACTCTTCTGCTGCTTTATTCTTCTTTTTTCTCTGTTTACTTCGAAATACGACTACTTTCTTTTATTTAATAAATCTTTGCTTCCATTTTTATAAATTATTGTTATTATTCGCCGAATGTTTTACTTTCGAACACATTTCGCTCGTATTTTATGCAAAAAGTAAAATTTTTATTCTCAAAAATTTCATCTTTTTGTTTGAACATAAAAATTTATTTATATTTTTAAACAAAGTGCCGTGAATTGCGTACTCAATGAAATTACGACTGCAAAATAAGTTTAAAGTACGATTTTAAAAATTCTTTATCTAGTTTTGAATGAAACAAAAAAAGCAATGCTTTTGCGATGAAAACTTTTATCTTGAAAAATAATTTCTTATTTACTTTTTTGGTCATTTTGTTGCGAAAAACGTGAATTTTGCATTTCTCGATCGAACTATTTTTTGCTCCTCTTTTGAGCTCTTTTATTGTGAAACATAATAATTGCTGTTGCACAAAATAGCCATCAATCATTCTGTCACTTGTTTGTTTGTGTCTTTATATTGTCTTCCGAATAAAGTTATCAAAAATTAAAGCAAAAAATAAGAGAGATTTAAAGAGATGCGAAAAGCATTAGAATCTCGTTGCTTTTTTCATCTTCAAAACGATTGCTTGGCTTCTCTTTTATCGCTGTACTCTTAATTTTTATTCAAATTTTTCGATACAAAAAATTGAACGACAGTCTTAAGATCGGCTTTATGTATCATAAATGGAAATAATTCAGCAGACAAAATATTTTATATTCGAGCAAAGTAAAGCGAACACAAAAAAGTATTCATGTCAGTCTTCTCTGAATTCGTTTCAAACTTTTTCACATCATTTTTAAAGTCATTAAAATCTTATTAAGAACTCATTTCAAAATTGACATTTTTTATTTCATTGTTACCTTTTAAAATGAAATACAATTTGTTTTGCTTTAAAAGAAAGAGGAAAGTTATTGAACATAGTACACTCAGCGGGTTGCATTCACTGATCAATTATGTAATTTGAAGCATGAAAACAGCAATGAAACATTTGTACACAAAACGAAGTTCGCATCGCACTCTCATCTGCCACATCATCGTACTGAACAGGATGCGTTTACCTTTTTTGTGAGCTCAGCTTTTTTATACGAAATAAATTAACGGAAATTATTTTATAACAAAACCAAAATTCGCCGCAAAAAAACACAACTTCGGATTCATTGTTCAGACGTTGAAAGCATAAAAAGTGAAACCATCCAAAATGGGTGCGGTTTTGAAAATATTTTTTATACACAAAACTTTTAAGCATTATAAACTTTTTGTTTAATCACAACGGCACGAAATCGATTCGAATGATTTCTCTTAACTTGCATATTAATGTTGCATAATTATTTCATGCTTATTATTAACACAAACATGAAATAAAAGTTGCTTCGTAATAAATATTAAACGATGTGATTATTATTGCTTTTCTTTTGTCTCCAGTGTATTATGCTCGCATTCTTATTATGCGCAAAGAATCAATTTTTATTCTTATTAATCTTAGATGAATGGCAATGCTTGTCGAACGTTTTCAAATATGAAAAACGCGAAATGTTTGAAGACTGACTTTTCGCATTATTATTGCTGTACAATAAAGTTTTCAGAACGCATCGCTTTTTATGAATTGTGGTGAACGAAAAGTGTGGGTTTTTGAACATTTTTGTGTGCACATCAGTTTGCATACGCGAAACGCTTCGCTTAGAAAACACAAAGTGAATGTCTGCAGGCGAACCGCACTGCAAACGAATAGACTGTGCAACTTGCGTTTGTTAAGAAAAGTGACGCAAGACTGCCGAGTATGCAATATAAGAATAAGAATAAAGTTTAAAATAAGGATAAAGTATTTTAGAGGTTTACGTGTGGGGTGGAGTTGCACATGAAATGCGTGTTAGCACTTACATCGCACAGAAATGCATGTTATTTAATCAAATCTTGCACAAACGTCCTTTTATTGAATACCTTTTCCTCCTTTTTTAATACAGCACTCACATTGTATGTGAACAAGTGCGATTCAATGCACACACAACACAGTTTGTGTGTATGCACAAACTTTCTTTACGATGCTCAAAAAGTAATCAAAATTAGAATCACGCAAATGTTTAAAGAGAAAATTAGCGTAAATTTCGCGCATATTTACATTCATATTTGGAAGCTTTCATTTTTGTGCCTCGCTTTTGTCTTTTATTAATAAAAGTTACGAAACTTTTGAGTTTTTCGTGTTTACTTTAAAAGGGCGCAATCATCGCTCACAGAAAATATGCATTCATAAACATAGATTACATTTGTGAACATCTCTTTTGATTGCAACTGTGTGCCAACAAAAGTCAATAAGAGTGAACAATGAATATGTTTGGTAATAAGCATTGGTGATTGAAAAAGGAAATATTCGCAACAGTTTGATTGCAGACACGAATGAATGCAAGTTTGGCGGTTTGCATTGAAACTGTTTGCATTTGTATAAATGCGAACGCATCAATATTTGCAATTAAGTGAGCAAACGAAAGGTATGCTCGTTCATTGATCGCAATTCATTGAGACATAAATTCGCTGGTGAATTGCGAACGGTTCGCCGGCATTTTAATGAATGGCAGCCGTCGTGTGCCGCATTACTCATTTCGCAGCTCGCAGTCAGTTTGGATGCAATGTTTGGACGCAATGTTTTAGTTGCACAGCCGAACAGAAAGAAAATAGAGTAATTCATTGAATTCAATAAGAAAGAGTGTGTGCGTTGCGATCGTAACAATTTTATTACATTTATGGGCCCAATTGGCGACCAAATGAAACGCCTTTTGGGTACCGTTAACTATGCGAACACTGCGATCGCAACGATTCGCCGTCAATTGCGAACAGACGAAAGAAGGCAACACAACCGTTTTCCTCTTCATTAATGCAACAAATCTGTTTTTATTGCTGCAATATTTTAAAAATCGTTCTCAAGACTTCTCGAACGCTGGCATTGTCCGCTTTCGAATGGCCGCAATTCTCGATGAGAAAGCAGTCGAGAAAAGAGTTGCAAATCAAAGAGAAAAGTGAATTATTTTATAAGGGTGTACAGTTGTGTTCTGTGTGCTCAGGAAATGTGCACAGTAATATAAATGGCGTCGAAGATTAGCGATTCTATTCTCTTTTCACCGAATTCTTTGTAACTGCGAAACGTGATTCGTTTTAATTCTCGGCTTTCATATATGAAATATAAAAAGCATCGCTTGTATGCAATCGTATCGTAGTGAAATGGCGCAATTTCCGCGCTTTATTGTTGCTCGTAAAGCACGCCATCAAAAATATAAATAAAATTAAATGAATGAACAGTAAAAAGCGACACAGCGAAGAGATGAGAGGAAAGTAAATCCGATGCACGCTCTCCACTGAACACACACAACCTGCACTCATTCCGACTGCACACTGCATTCTCTCCAAGCATCATGCACACTCGTCAGTGCATCGATTGCATTCCGCTCTCATTGCACTAAAATCGCACTCGATTTACATTCAATTTATGCTTATTTATTACACACTTTTCATTGCAAAATAAGATTTCTGTTCGAATGCACGCGAAATGCGTTTTATTATATTTGATGATTGATTTTTCGGCTGCAAACGACTGTTTGCAATAATCGCTAATATTGCCATATATAACACACACATAATAATATCGGTTTGTACGCTCGGCAATGTTTTAATTCGATGCCTGTCAGTCGACACTTGAAGCGTTTTCGTCGTTTGCCAAATTTCCATAATAATCTTCTTGCAAGTTTAACGTTAGAAAATAATATGGAATAATTTGAGAGATCAGATTGTGTTCGTATCTGCAGTGCAAAGCGAAAGCTTTCATCAAAAATAAGTGAGAGACACATTTCGATGAAATTTAGCGATCTCATAGCTCATTATAACTCATTATAAGCACTCGCTTTTCCATTTAAAGCGGTCATTAAATTTAATAGTGAATAAACGTCTGAAAAGCTTCGGATACGTTCGTTGAGCTAGCACAAAGCGAAATGCGTTTCATCGGATTCGCGTTTGTTTGCTTGTATCGCTGGCGAAATGCTTCGTAAATCAGAACAGATGCGATGCAAAGTGAATACCGCGCTGCATTACAGTCGGCAATAGTGTGTTAGCTTTCATTGCTCGATGATTGTCAGCAACGAAACACACATCGAAATTCATTGTCACAAATATGTTCGTTGCTTATTTTATTACATAAGCTCGAGCCATAAAAACATCACTTTTCGGACGTTTTACTTTCGCGCAGCGTTCAAATTAACGAACAATGGTGCATTCTCTGTTCGCACACACTTTGAATTTATACCGCTTTCTTTATCGGAGCACAACTTTTCGCAAACAATCGTCAATTCGCTTCAATTGAAAACTTTACGCATTAAAGCTGCTTTTCTCAAAGTTTTACTCTCTTTGCTTCTTCGTCTCGCTGCTCTTTTCCTCTTTTCTTCTTATTCTCTCGAATCTCATTTAAAATGCAAAACTTTTTCTTTTCGAAACTCGGCAAACTGCGTTAATTGCTTTAATTTTCAATTCACTTTTGAAAACTTTTAAAACAGTGCGTTTCGTTGATGTTTCATCGCTACAATTGCAGTCAATTGCAAACTGCAATCGAGTGTCGATCACAAAACAGTCTGCAATTGGAGAGAAGAAAGAGAATAGAGTGTAATTCACCGGAAAATCAATGCTTGCAAACGAAATTCAGTGAATTCTTTGTGAACGGAATCATAATTTAAAGATTAAATGCAATTCAACTGCGAATGAGTTATGATTTAAAAAGCAGTGCAATAAAAAGAGTTTGTGAACGCATTGAAAACAATGCTAAAAAGGTGAACTCCACTAAACTCTTTCGCCAACTCAGTTCTTCGTTTTCGCTGCTCACAGAAACAGAGAAGCGATAAAAAACGAGGCTATTATCAGTTGAGAAGTAGCGAACAGTTTGTGTTGCTTGCACACATCAAATCTAAGTTCATCGTTGCTTTACGCGCAGTGTATTAAATTTTTTACGCCATTTATTATAAAAGTGAACATAAAAAAGCAAACACAATGAAAAGTGAGGCATTAATGTTGAAAATACATTAACTAACGGCAAGTATCGCATAAGAGGTATACTTAAATGGGATTAAAGCGTGGATTAACTTTTGCACACAAAAACGCTCTGCAAACAAAAAGCATTTTAATTAATTCCCAGTTAAACTGTTTCACTTATTTTGCTTCTGTTATGTTTGACGCGACGAAAACTGTTTTCTCAAAATTTCAATATTTGTTAACTCATTGCTGCGCACATATTCACATTTCATTGAAATACATTTTTCATTTTTCTTGCCTTCATTCAAACGATGAATGCAATGAATTCGTTTTAATTATTTATTATTTATCAAGAATAAATTAACAGGAAAACACGAAATACAGCGATTCTTTACATGACTGTTTGAAAATACACATTATCGTATAAATTACTTAATACAAATTAAACGTCAAACGAGCGCACATTCATATTACACTAAATTTGATCAAAATTTCACTCCATAAAACGTGAACACAATTAAACGCGATAAACGAAACGCTTTATTTTACTTGATCGGCGATGATGTGTTGCCGATTCAAACTGAGTAATTATCGTTTTAATTGGAGTATTAATTTTTACAGTTCGCAGAAATTGCATCGAACACAAACATCGCACGAATATGCAGCAAATAAGCACGAATGGCGCCATCTGTGCGCGTGTGTTCAGCATCCGAAAGAGATGCGATAAATGAAACCGAAAATAATTGTGATAATAAAGATACGTCGCTTTTTATGGTATATAAGTGAATGCAATGGTTATTACTTTTTACGGCGATTTCAGCAGTGATGCGACAATAAAAGCAAATGTTGCGATAAGATACAAGCACACACAACGGCCATTCATAAAGTAAAATTGCATGAAAAGTTTCGCGAATTTTTAGTTATTACATGTCGTCGAGTAATGAGACTTCGCATTACGTAGGATTACAGCAAATTTTGCCGTTAAAAATTCATTATTTTTAATGACTTTACTCGACAACAGTGTATTCGTACTTTTCGTGGTTTTCCGGATTGTTTTAATGCAAAGAATAAGAAAACTAGAGTTAATTAGAATTAATAATTGCTACGACAACCAGGTTTCAATTAAAAAGTTTGCGAAAGCTGAAATACTTTTGCAGAATTCAGTGTCTGCGTGACACAACGACTTACACTGAAATTAATTGCGTTCATTACACGTACAATGTTCACATTGATCTCTTTTCAAGCAAATATTTTCGTGAAAAACGTCGAAGGAAATTGCGACTTAAAACTTCGCACAACATTTTTCTGCTTTTCTTGTTTTCCTTGTAAACGCTTACACACTGATCTCTGAACCCGCGATATTGATTTACTTGCTACCAAACATTTCATCGCAAACTTGCATCGAAACCTTACAAATTTTAATTTTCGCTTTTTTTCCAATCTAAAAGAAGTCATAGCAAATAATTTGCAATTTTATTTTGTTTACATACATTTTTGAGGCATTGAAAATGTTTTCAGCATGTTGTGGTGTTTAATCAAAAGCCGTTTATCATCAGTTACAAGCAAAGCAGAAAATATTTATTTAAAATTTATATTAAACATTTTCATCGATTGTTTAGTGAAAGCACGAACTTGAAGAAGTAATAATAATGAATTTCATAACGATAACTCACTCATGTTCGCTTTGAAATCATATTTATTCGGCGTTCAACATTATTCTCGAAAGAGTGTTGCAAAAACATTTTGCTTTCATGATTTGTTGCATCAAAATGCAGTAAAATGAAGAATTCACGATTTTTCGCTTGCAGCGATGTTTTACAGCCGAAAATCATTAACTACATTAGCAATGAACATGTATTGTTTGAAACATTTTAGCTATTAAAGTAAATTTTGTCGCAAAATTACAGAGCAAATAATGAAATCGCTAAATGTTTTTTTCGCATTGCAGATAGTGCACAATGGAAAATAAAATATATATATTTTGTGTCACGTAGTCAAAGAAAAGAGTAAATGCAATGAAAAGGTTTTGCGTTTTAAAATTGCGAAAAAATTATTGAAAGATTGAACGATTTTTTTTGTTGTGATTCTTTAGAAACGAAATTCTGTTACAAAGATGAGATGAAGTGAACGAATGTTTCGATTTTCGTTGCAAA
>NCKV01000517.1:0-16831 GCA_003675905.2 Leptotrombidium deliense
AGTCATTTTTCTCTTTCAAAAGTACATACAGTGCCCTTGGTTGTGAACTTCATAGGCTTCAGTATCAGGCAGACATAGCATGAGTGTGATGGCTCATCCCAGCACCCTCAGTGACTGGTGCTCCCTACCACAGAACAGATGCTCAGTGAATGTCAGGTCAACTTACAAGTCATTTAAAGAGAAAAATCTCGTCATTTAAAGAGAAATAAAAAGTGTATTTCAATTGAAAACTAAAAAATCACACTTTACTTCATTTTTTCTCGGTAATCGAATAATTACATAAATAATATTTGAGTTTATCAAAGGTGTGTCCGTGTAAAAGTTGTAAAGGATGTTTAAAGTTGATCCGATGTTCAAATGATACATTTTGAATGCACATTTGTAATGCGTTTTACGTTTCATCGAGAAGTGAAGTGCAAGGTGAGCATCGCTGAAACATGCATCGAAACTACCGAATAACTCTACTTTTCGTAGGGGGTCCTGATTACAGGGTGTGTTTCGTTAGACAATTATTCGGCAAACAGTGGATGCAGCGACTGCATTGTTGAAGTCAGAGCAAAGCCACATATTACATATTAGTAGATTCGTGTCGCTTCGTATCGCTTTTATTATGCATGCAATAAAGTTGTAAGAAAATGCAGTTTTAAGCAAAACTCGACGCCCACTTGTCTTTCATAACAAATGCTGTATAATTTAACCGCACCTCCATATTCGTCATTAAACCAGCAAAATGTTTATTCAGTTCGGTAAACGATAAACACATTTGTGATTAAAAGGTATGTGCAACGAATACGTCGCTAATCTTACATTAAGCAAAGCTTACGAATGCTTAACGATGGTTTGCAACAAGACATGTCATACTAGCGGTTCCTGCAAATTCGGTATTCCATCGCCGAACGTTACACGAAAGATACGACCGTTTCTCTAATTGATTCACTATATTCAATTAATCTTGAAAACAAGCTAAGGTTTACACAATTTAAGTAACTCCATTTCTTCGTATATCATTTGTAACAGAACAGCATTCAATGTTAAATCAACGTTTCATTCGTTCGCAGCAGTAATTGACAAACGGAGGGTTTCATCTTTGCTTTCTCGATAACGTTCGCTACGCACCGTAAAGTCAATTAAAGTCACTCGAATAAATTGATGCTTGTTTATCAGTGCTCTAAAATCAGTGTTCCTCTCATCTCACGACTCTACAATTAACGATAAAACGGACATACTTTCGACGACTCAATGTCCGCCTTTTCCTCCATGTAAACTGCGAATTGGATAATTTAGAACATCATTTCCAGTGTTACTTTTTGGCAACCAATTGGTCAATGAAAGCGATACATTCATATTCGAGGCCATTCAGTAATGAAATTGTACTTCATTCTTACAATCAGCGAATTACAATTCACATAATATTACTAACAGCAATTGGCAAATATTTGATATATTGAAAATAGCTGAAAATTGAGGTTCATTACTAGAGAAGCAACCGGCGCGAGGTTAATTTTTTTAATGGTTTATATTCCGCATAACTTGTTCAAATCAAGACAATTTTTATGAGAAAATTAGCTGATTGGTAAACAAAGGTCTTAGCTATGTAGTAAGTTAGAACGATAGCTTATAATGTTTGTTGGGAAATTTCTCCCTGTGCAATTACAACAATTATTGTGTGGGGAGCTGTGCCTATTGTATGGGAGGTGTATCGGAGGTAACAAATTGAACATTCGAGTGGAGGGGGGGTGGGTGAAATTTGTCCATCTATAATTTTGATGACAAGAATACTACTACTTACCTTGTTAGGAGGATATAACTTATAAGTAATACAGCTTTTTTGTTTTTGTTCTTAAATTTTCGCAGTTCGACAAATTCTGCAATTTTCGATGTTCTAAATTCGAAAATTGTAACATATCAAATTTTTACTTGTAACGCACTTTTAATCTCTTGAGTATGGTGATTTGGTTCTCTGTATTTGCACAGCAATCACATTTCGAAGCATAAGTAATTAATTAAATTTGGTATTCGTTTGGAATAAAGCGAGAAGTGAAATTGATTTTATAAATTTTTAAAACGTTAGTCGAAGTGTTGTGAACAAAGTCGAGTTGTGATCGAAAGCAAGTGCGCATAACGAATCGTTGTGTAACATGTGTGGTTTGTAAATATGTTTATTGAATATCATTAATCATAATTGTTTACGCGTTCAGTGATTCTCATTTCTGATCATTGTAATTATACAAACAGCTTCTGTTTTTGTTGTTGCAATATTTACGAGAATGAAGAGAAAAAATAAACATTTGATGCTCACATTGTAACTCGAGACAGGTCACTGAACTATTTTTGCAAGGATTCGAGACTCGAAAGCAATCGACACAAACAATTTGCAGAATATTAAAATTTTATTTTAAGAGATGCGAAACAGAAAGAATAGACTGAAATCACACGAAATTGTATGTTCGCAAACGAGAAACGAAGTGAGACAAAAATCGGCTCGTTTCACTGATTGCGAAAGGAGAAGAGCGAAGATTGACTTATAAGTTGTTTTTCGCAAAATGCGTTATCGAATTTCAATGGTTTCGTTAAGCATTTGGAAGTGTGTTCGGACTCGTGTTGCATGGCAGTGAAGAGACAGCGAAACGACAAGCAATAAACAGAAGGAGCAGCGAACATGGAACAGGCGACTCGCAGCTTCTCGCAAATGACAGATAGCCTTCTAATATATGGTTTACTTCAGTGAACAGCTTCAGTTGAAACAGTAATATTGTCGACTCACGTAATTGCATTTTTTACAGGAACTCAATAAATAACGATACTTGGCTTGTTTAAAGAGATTTGTAAAAACGAGAATTACTGAATGCGTGTCACAGTGAGCTGTGTGATCGATGGCTGCACACGTCGTCATTTGCCATGCAATCCATCACACGACGATTTATTGTAATCGATTTATTTGTGTGAACCACGATTGCAATCGTCTGTTTCCAATAAATAACCAATCATTCTTACAACTGACGAAGCAATTAATTAGAAGTGTGAATTAAGTTATTGTATGTTTAGTGCATCCATTCGATTCGCGTCAAACGAATAGTGACTCAAAGCGATCACAGGATGCGATTTGCAGCATCAAAATCTGCTGAAACGTCTCAACCAGATTAATCGAAAATAAATGCCTGTGAAACGTGTAAATTTACTTTTCACACAAATCGTATTCTCTTCACTTCATTCTCTAAACTAAACTAAATTCCTTTTCATTAATATTTTATTCGCATCGTTCGTTTCACTTTTTATTCGCTAATTTCGCCGCTGCTCTAATTTATGCTAAAACCGGCAGGTTTACACTGTAATCATCATTTCCCTTTATGCTTGCAATATTTCTTCTGTGTTTTTTTCAAGCAACGACAAATTTTCATTCCGTGTTCTATTCAATTAACTGTTGACAATATTATGAAGTTTTTAAATAAAATTCAACAAAATGCCTTTTTATTGCCATTCCAATGAATGAAGTAGGTGATCAATTTTTGAAAAATAGTCGAAAATACTGTTGTTCAATACTTTTCTTTGGTTTCATTCGCTGTTAAACAGTGTATTTTATGATTTATGCTCTCGTAAACGTTGTGCGTTTAAAAATGGAAAAGAAAAGCAGAAAATTGTTGTTACATTTGCTTTGAAAAAAGTTTACTTGTTTTAAGATGGCGAAGATGGAGAGCGCGGAAGATTAATGAATATAAAATGTTGCACTCATTAATGTCGCTCCCCATTATTAGTGTATTAATTGATAACCAATAATTAGAGGTCTGAGAACGCATTTTTATGCGAAGGCGTCTGTCGGACGATTATTCGACGTAATTTGCGAACGTAGGTTTCAAATGAATGATTTAAAGATACATAAAATATCGAATCGTGGCCTATAAACTGGGTCAATTGGCTCCGAATCGGAGGCTGCTGGGCTGTTGCTGCCACAGCTGCAATTAGAGATCACTTATCATCCGAAAACAAACAAACGCCTGTAGCGAGCATCGAAATATGAAACAAAATGAAAGCAGTGAAAGATTGCAAAGTGTTTGAATGCACAATTCGCGTTGAGCAACACTTATGTGGACAGCAGAGTTTGCGTTCGTATTCTGTTCGCTATTCCCAGAATGCGTGTAAAAGTAATCAAATTTAGTGTGCAACGATGAAACGATGAAAAGAAGGCTGCCGCACTTTTTCGACGAAACATTACAGAAGCAAATATAAAGAAAAGACGATACGCTTTCATGAAAATGCAAGTTTCACAGCACTTTTATGCCGGTTAACGACGTTACAAATTACAGTCAACACAACAATCGTCGTTTGCAACCGAAATATGATTGCAACTTTAGATACAATAAAGCCACAGCTTTTTTATTTACTTGTGTGTATTTTACGTAAGAAAAGCTCGCGAATCTCACTTATCTCGCGTACGCCTCGTAAAACAGTTCGTTTCGGCGATTCACTCGATACAACGAGTAATCGATCGCTTTCAATATGAATTCGCGTATGAAACCAATTCTACGCGAAACCGACACTACAATGTAAAACAGTGAACACCGCAATTACAGCAAATCATAAATTTTTGCTCTCATTGTTCTTTCACTGATTAATCGCAACTTTTTGTGCACAGTTTTCAATGAAACAAAAGAACTGTTTTAATCTCGAGTCGTGAAAATATCGCAAATTTATGGCCAAAATAAATGAGAATGATGAGATACTTTTCACGGTTTGAAACGTATTCACGTTTTTGATTTAAACGCGTATTTTTGAGAAGCGCACAATGTACATACATGTACAAGTGATATAGCATACAGCGAATGTTTACTATTATACAACAAATGCGTGTCGTTGTCGAACACACTTCAACGATCACCGGAGATAAATTCCCAAATGCGTGTATATTCGTTGACAGTTTCACACAGAAATATTTACGAATACACAACGAACACATACATTCACTCACAGCTGTATATCTTCGTCGAAATATGCATTGCTTGTTCGGCACCGAGAAATTGCTTCTTACAGCCTTTTTATGGACGTGTGTGACATGCAAAAAATTGATGTGCACACATCGTCATCGATGTTGTTTGAATGGCACTTTATATATTTCGCAGTTCACTGAATATTTTTTGCGAAAGAATCACTGTTCAATTGTAATTACTATGTTTAATTAAATGAGATTTTTGTTTGAATAACAATAAGAAAATGAATACTTCAATAAATAATGAACATAAATTGCAGTTTCTCGTCTGGCAGTTCATCAAAGGTCGTAATTATACTCTGTAATTGACATAATTTAATTAACTCTTAATTGAAGCACGCTTTTCGTCGTTTATTTTGTGAAAGCATTTCAATTTCAAATTACTTTTTCAAAAGCACGTCATTCATTTTCGTAGAATACGAAAAGTTGTAAGTTTCAATTTTAATCATAATTCCTCGAAAGCACGAAACAAATCGTCGAATTCAATGAATTGGTGACATTGCAGTTGTGTGTGCATGAAACCAATGCTTGTTTCGAATAAACAGTAATCGGAAGCGAACTGAGTTCCATAAATAAAGAGTGCTTTTTGAATTACTTTCTACAAATCCTGGAGTTCAAGAAAATGGTTTTTATTGTTTTTCAAGGATTTCAGGCAATACTGCCAGCATTTCGACCAAAATTTAATTGACAATTTAAACTCTCGACAGATTTTGCAGCCTTCGTATCTGTTTCGTTTTCTTTCTCGAAACGTGAACAACAAACCCTTTTTTAAAAGCCGGTAGTTTGCGTCTAGCAATAAATTATTGATTGAAATCAGACTGCGGTTTACAACCGTTGTCGACAAGCAAATCTGGCGCAAGAAACGAACAATTTGTAGTGAATGCAAATTGAAGCATTCACGTAAACATGTTGCAGCGTCACTGCACACGAACACTTCAATTTCAAAAGCTAATTGCTTCATTTGCTGTCACTAACTTTTCATTCACTAACATCGCAACTCATTCATTGTTCATCACTTTTCGCACCAGTCTCCTTAAGACTTGCATTCACACATCAAACACTGTTACAACTAATCGAACAATTCATACATTTGTAAGCAGTAACAGTCAAATTTTAAAATCGCAGTTCAGTGGTTCAAAATTTTAAAATCGCCTTCATTCCGGTACAATAAGTGCTCTTTGTTAATTAGCAATTTTCGAAAAGTTGTACTTGAATAAGAGAAACAAAATTAGAATGCTGCAATAACTCGTTTGTTACAACGTAATATGTAATCTTTTAAAGCTCTCCACGCAAAACATCTGAAAGCAAATATCGCAAATTTTCAAAATTGCACATGTGAAAAGTTAATTGTTAATTCGAAATACAAATATCGATTGTTTATATTCTCTCAAGCAAACCAAAAATGGAAATTAGAGGAAATACAACTAAATCTATGTACCACTGTGTTCAACTGTGTACCGTGCAATTTCTTAGAAAATAATGTAAACAAAAAGTAATGAAACTGCGTATGTAAAGATTGTTTGCATTTGAAAGATACTTGTATTCATAATGTGAAGATGTGTGAATAACAATTTTCGGCAATAAGCGTCATGCTTCATTGCGAACCTTTTACTTCCATTATTAAGAAGAGTTGCAATTGTATTTTGTTGCGTGCAAAGATGTAAACACAAATAGAGTAGTAAAAGCATATAGAATGATGGTAAAATATTAAAGACGGGTGCGTTGTGTGATGTGCACAACACAACAACACGGTCGTTTTCTCAAGCAACGATTAGTGAAGAATGCGGTGAAGTGATGCTACGGTATATCTCAAAAATAATGAACTTGTTTAAACGACGTTTTCATCAGGCAATCGAACGTGGCCGTAAGTATCAAAATGATGTCAACATTAAGAAGATAGTCGACAGTTTAAAATGATAGTTTCTAATAGTTTATTGACTCGTTTCTAAAAAGCCATAAACTTTTTCGCATTAAAAGTGTGATTGCGTTTATAAAACGAAGAGATGGAATTTGAATGAGTGCGAAATAAGTGAATTCAGTGTTCATTCGAATCGAATGACAACTTGAAACAGCGAAAGTGTTCGAAGAAATGTTTGGAAATGGAAATGAAGCAGCAAGTCGCATTAAGAACCGTTTCACGTCGTTTGTTGTGATTACAAAAAATTGCTTTCTAAATTCGGGACGAAAACTGGCGTGTAATTAGTAAAGTAAAGCAAACGTTCGGATGCCGTGTCTGCCCTGTCATAAATCTGTTTTTCGAAAGCTGTTTTATCGAACGTTCAATCACAAAAAAGTGAGCCCAGAGCTAAATTTTTTAAAGACAAATATGGCGGTAAACTCGCTGAAATAATGTTTCTCGATTTTCACGAAATTATTTTCTCGAGTCCACTGAAATTGTTTTCAAATTACAAGAGCTGAGAAGAGAAGCAAAAGCAAAATATATGATCACTGCTGATGCACAATTAGTGCACTTTAAAAATGCAATTTTGTTGTGTTCGCAAAAGGACATTGTTGTTGCTGCTGCTGTCGGCTGTTCAATGAATACATTCGAGTCTACTTAACATGCAGCATCGATTCGTTTGAGTCGCGATTTTTAATTTAATTTTATTTGCAACAAAAAAC
This sequence comes from Leptotrombidium deliense, assembly GCA_003675905.2. NCBI lineage: Eukaryota > Metazoa > Arthropoda > Arachnida > Trombidiformes > Trombiculidae > Leptotrombidium > Leptotrombidium deliense. The sequence goes on from NCKV01000517.1 coordinate 7,604, forward strand.
ACTGTCAAAAAGTGAAACGTGTCTAATGTCTACTGCTGCGTAATTTAATTTGAATTTTCGTCTTTGTGTGCGAAAAGCATTAAAAAAGTGAAACAGTGAATTAAGCTTTGAAGTTTGTGTGTGTAACATTAACAAAGTAAAGTAAGTAACGAGAATAACGAATATAGGAGCTAAGTCGAATGTGGACGTCAGCGTTTGAAAAGTACTCGAGTTGACAGCAGAAATGGCCGCAAGTGCAAACGACTCAAATTCTTACATAAATGACAGCTATTCACTTTAATTACACAATTAGCAGATTAGCGTTTGACAAATGGTTCACTGAATAATGGTTACATTTAAAAAATGAAGTGAAACTGCAAAACATTGTTGACGTGACCGTCGCAGCCTCGCAGGAATCATAATTACTGACATAATATATCATTTGTGTTTATCATCGCAATTAATCTCGAAGAACGTTATGGTTAATGGCGTGTCCTCCGCCAAATAAATCCTTCTAAAATGTAATCTAATGTTTCGTGGTTTTGCAAAGATAGAGAAAGCAACAAACGCGATAGTTGCACAAGTTCGTATTCGTTGAAAACGGTTCGATTGGTGATCATCGCAAGCATTCGCAATAAAGCAATTCATTTTCTGGATGCTCATCACTTTGCACAAGATTAACCACTTTTCATAAACTACAGCATTAATGTTATCTCGGAAACAGCGGATTCAAGTGAATATTGAAAGAACACTCGAATGAGTTCGCCAAGTTGAAAATCGTGATTTTTCCGCTTTTCGTTCTCAATAAAAAATATTGTGAATATTTAGCGATGAACGTTGAATACGTGCGAATATGTTCGAATACCGGCTGCTCTGTGAAATGCCGGTTTGCACTCAAATTACAAAGCATTTCAACCGTTTTCGCAGTGAATTCATTTCGCTTTCAGTTTCGTTTTATTTTACACTCGAAAAGCAAATTATAATTGACACATTTCTTTCTTAACTCTCGTCGCTTTTCAAATTGAAAATAAAATAAGTTTTGATTTTTGTACATTGTTGAGTAACCGAAAACATCTTTGAAAACAAATTGCCACGAAAGTCGAAGTAGTAACACATTTTGAAAAAAAGCAAATATTTCGTTTCTATTTTTGCAAAATTCAAGCGAACAAAAAGCAAATTGAACTCAAGCAAAGTTTGCTTTGCATATCTATTCTTCAAGGATATTTTCTGCAAAATTAAGTTTGATCACTGACCTGGAGGACAAGTGCATTCTTGTGTCTCTCTCTTCGTTCGATTCGATATGCTTGAAATATACTTCTGAAGTCTCTGTCAAAAAAAAACGTAAAACTGCGTGAAAGACAAGTCTCTCTGGTGCCCACCGATGCTTCCGATTTTCATACTCTTTATGTTTTCTCTCTTATTTACAATCGATTTCATGCGCCATGCAAACGAGAATTGCGATTCTCGATCTGCATCTACATCACATCTATTCACATGTATTAGCATCTCGAATGCTTTCAATGCTTTTCTTCGGTTTGTGTGCTCAAAGCTAATCACGAATTTAGGAGAACGCAAAATTCGAATCAAATTTAAATTGCACGTCTTTCTGTTCAATATTTATTTTACTTTTTTTCTTTAAAAAACGAAAGATTTGTGATAAAAAACAAAAGCTTTCGTTTTCTTTCGAAAATCCAACAGTTTTTAATATGAAATGTAAAGAGTTCGAAGAATTGACAGAACTTTTTCAAATAAAAATAAATAAAACTGCAAAACCGCCATCCAAAAGCTCAATCTTTGTTTACAAGCTTTCGTAACGAAGTTTGTTTTCATTTGCAAACAGACACAAACAAACAGCATACAAAATACTCTAGATTACGTTAACTTATTTTTGACTACATTACACAAACATTCCATTTATGCACCAGAATCTGTCGAAACGAGTGATTTCTAAGTTATTGTGCATTTGTGTAATCTACTTTACTGCAAAGAATAAGATCGCACCATTGTGTACAGTGTTAGCTTTTCTAATCTTTGAATCTCGATCAGAATGTTCCTATAAACCACAGGGCTTTCTCGAAAGGACTTTACATTTGCAGTTTTGATCAAATATGGTATGAACTGAACTGAAACTAAAAACTAAGGCACCAATTGATGTCACCGAACTTTAAAACAGTGAACATATCATTCTCATTGAAAAAGTATAAGTTCATTAATTTTCGTTGAAAATGTTCAACTTCACTCGAGACCTCTAAATGATCGTAAAACAATGTCTTCATTGTGTTATTAATGCAACAATTGTGTCAGGAATTGCATTAATTAGCAAAGCGAAAGAAAACTATACTAGTTGAATTATTAACTGTTTATTCTGTGGTCACAAAGATCGTGGAAATATTGACGGTCATAAGAGAACATTTTGACAGATTCTGGAGAATGTTACGTGAAAGAAAAAGTAAATAAAAGAGAAGCGATGTTTGAAAAATGTTTCTTTGAGAGAAGAAGAGAATCGAATAAATTACCTCTTTAACGAGAAACTCAATCGTGGATACATTCACTGCACTTGTCGAGTGCTGCTTTTCAATGTTAAAAGTGTCCGTTTTTTCAAAAAGTTGTGACTTCAGATCATTGTTGGAGTTGATAAGTTGATGGTTAGTCTCGCACATCGACTCTAAAATTAAAATTCTATTTTCCAATTGGAAAATCCGAACAAAACTGAAGAACGAGAGTGACAGCGCCAACAAACACAGCAGCCAAAGTGCTCCGGACGAGACGCCATTGCTGCACTCGGACCGCAGTGTCCGCTTCAACACTGTCTCTGAAGGAAAGTGGAAAATTTTCACTGCATTATCACTTTCATTCATTTCTGTTTCAAGTTGAGCATCTCTTCATTCGCGTTTAATTTTGCCGACATTCTTACAATAAAAAAGTTGAATTCAAAGTTTGATATTTTCACTCGAAATGCACGCACTGCTCAAAGCTTGCAACTGTTCTCCGTCGTCGATGCGAGTGCAATAACGGTTGTACTCTTCTCAACTACTCGTGTCTCAAGCCGACGCTTCAGAACCGTCGAACGGTGGCTCCATCGCTGCCACCGCATCCATCGAAACAACTGAAACAATCAATACAAACAATTCATTATCACCTAACAATCAATCACTCCAAGTTCGCCTTTTCAAAAAAAGTTCATCTTCTGATTCACAATCAATCAAACTGCAATAAAGAGTTAAATTAGCAGCAAACACTTCTTTGAACTTTGAATCTATTATGAATAATCTGGTGCAACAGAAACCAGTGACTTCTGTTGTCACGAATATTTATTTCTATGATTACCAGAGACAGAGCAATAGAAACTTTTATAGTCATCTTTTCTGATTGTCGTTGAGGCTTAAAAAGTTTGCTGGAGTAACATAAAGCAACAAAATTCAATCATGGATTACGGTATCAAACTTGTAATGGTATTCTGAACAAAATTATGCACGTATTGTTTTACACTTCACCAGTTTCAAAAGTTTCTGATTCGAAGCTGTAAACTAAGAATCTAAAATCGAGGTTAAAAAATTATGAATACAATAATTTTTAATTCAAAAAATCCTTTAAAAGTAACAAAACGTGGTTAACCACATTTCAACAAATAGATCTCCACCTTCAAACATTCAGAATACTGGATTAATATGTAAATAATACGGTCATTATAGTTAAAATATGTACATTTCTTTGAATATAAACCTTTAATGGATCACTTAACGTAGGTCTACAACTTCAACAGGTTTGTTGTCGAAAATAATATGTTTAGACTCTTCATAAATTGTTGGTTCCGAAGGATGAGGATGAAAACCAGTCTCAGTGCATTTTGAAATGAAATTCAAACCGTAATTCGGAGTGAGTGAAAATATTCCAACCTGATCGAATTTTGGAGCGCAAACAATAGCAATCGCTTCTGACATCATTAGTTGATACGAACAATGTGTGTGTAAATCTATGGACGACATAAAAGCGCTTTGAGACGGATGAGTGTGGATCCAGCCGAGTGTCATCAAATCATTTTCGTCTTGATAAGCGAATACAACTTCTTCTTTCGCTGTCTGACAAGAATCACTGGTTCCTTGTTGACTTGGAATTAACACATGTGTTATCGTGAAACAATTTTGACTCAACTTCCCAGCTAAAATACCGCAAGTTTCAATGTTTTTCGAAGTGTTAAATTGTGCAACTAATAAGAATTTCTGTACAAGGCTACTCGGAATAGATATTTTACGAAGTTTGTCATCATGGCTAAATGAGAGTAGATGAGATGGCTTCGTCGATCTATCTATCGATGGTGTAGAATCCTTTCTCGAATTGTTCGCTATCACTTCTGCAAAACCTTCAGATTCGATTTCTTCAGCCACTGGTGCAGATGGCGTTAGATCATTTGTAGCAAACCTCTCTTTTGCTTCTTGAAATTTCATCATGATTTGTTCTTTTTCTAGTGCTTCCTTTCTCTGTTTCTTCAATTCGTTTTCTTTTTCAAACTTGAGTAGCATTTCTCTTTCCTTCTCTTCTTTCTGTCGCTAATATATATGTAATGCAGTTATTTAGCATTTAACCGCTTTAAATACCTTTTCAATGAGCCACTGTTTATATTCTTCTTCATATTTCCGTTTGATAATTGTTTTTAATTCCTCGGCAATAGGAAACACTTCCGCACATTTTTCCTTTACTAACTTTTTGTCTGAAGCAGACGCTTCCTTGAACTGTGGATGAGCTCTAAGTTTTTCCACAAAAAGGCTGTTATTCACAAGAAAGTTTAGTGAGTAACGGATTATTGAGAAAAGAGGCGTACGTTATGTACTTCATGTACAAAATGAAAGCCTTTTCGTGAAAGCCTTCGTCTTTATAAATTGTTGCCATTCGCAGCATCTCTTTTCCAGATCGGAAGTAAAGCCGAATAGGGAACTTAGGATCGACTGAAAGAGTTTTGCTGGCTTCAGTTAGCTGTTTCATTCGCAAACTTGGGTCCATGTTTTAGTTGTGTCAGTTTAACTGTCACTTGTTTTCTATTGCAAAAACGCGATCAAAACTCACTCAATGGAACGTTTGCTAACAACGAACATTGCTGTTTGCAAAGCCGGTTTTCGTAGCGATTGCGCCTTTTAACAGTTTAAACATCAAACTTTCGAATCGAAAGTTTTCGGGTTTCATTTAATTTTCGAAGAGAAAGATTACAATTTGCAACGTTTGATACTATGGATATGCTCTATGCACACAAACCTGAAACTTCGTAAATGCAAATGCTTAGTAGCAAAATCTGACCATAACATTTTCTCAGTTGTGCAATATTTAATCAAAAGTTGAAAATTAATTCATTTAACCTATTTTGAAATTGCATAATATTGCTTATTAAATAGACTAATGAAATAGTCCATAGTGTTGGAAGCAGAAATAATCGGGAATATAATCAAATGTCGATCAACAATTAATTCAGAAATGTTTTTAATAATTGAATTCATTATAGAGCACTTAACCAGTGGTTATTGTCAATTGACAACGCAGGCCACTTGTGATTAATGATTTCTTGAAAATGGACTTTTGAATGCATTCACATTTATATACAAATTAAAGTTCTCCAAGAGTACGTTCAAAAATCAAACAAATGTTTAAAGTCACTAAACTATAATTCTTCAAAAAACGCGACCCGTGCTTTTGTTGAACCAGACTTTGTTCGCCTTAAAGTAGAATATTTGTTTTCTCCTTTATTTACATTCTCTTCGTGAATGCGATCCATTGGCGTCAGGCGTTCGTCAACTTTAAGCACTTGTATTTCGCACTTCAAGTCGCGCAACTGCTCTTGTAAATTGCGACTCTTCTCCAAATACTCGATACGCTCTTTTTCCATTTCCAACGACAATTTTTCTACGTCGGTATCCAACAGAAACTCATACGAACTTGCAGTCAAGCAGCTGTTTACAGTAGAGGAAGAAACAGCATTGTACCGTGGATACATAAGCGGTACCACGGACGATGCTGACAAATGAATTGGCATGTTTTCATGTGTTGGCGGTGGTGGTGTACTGTTATTAAGCGATTCACTTATTTGCAGGTCGCGTAGAGAATTCATTCCTCCAGTGTTAATGTGATCGACACTATTCGAAACAAAACTATTCTCCACCGAACCTAGACCATTCGTGCTAAGACTGACATTAGCAGCACTTGCTGGCTTGCTGCCAGTGATGTAAATATTTGTACCGTTGAGAGGTTGAGTTTGTTGACCAGTCACTGGATACCGAAAAAAGTCAAGTAGTTTTTCTTTAGCATCTCTTTCAGCAAGTTTCGCTTTAACCAACTCATCTCGAAGCTGTTCAGCTTCTTTGGCACGACGCTCATTCTCTTCGACCATAGTACTCGCGAGAATCTCTGCCTCCGCAGCTTTTCGCTCCATTAAAAACTTCTGCTCTTCCGTCTTAATTGCACTTATTTTGATTCTTTGAATCTCTCCTTCAGCTTCAGCAGCCTTTTGAGAAAGAAGCATAGCCTCCTCCTCTGCAACACGAGCTTTCTCCGCGAATAGCTCTGAAGTTTCTTCAGATCTTCGAAGCGCTTCTTGAGCCAGTCTAGCCTCTTCCTGATATTGCAGAAGTCTTTGTTCTATTTCTGCTTTTTCTCGTTCAGCTTCTTCGCGTAATTGTTTCTCGCGAACAAACTTAGACCTTTCCAGCTGCCTTTTCAACTTTTCTTCCCTGGCCTGAGCTTTCATTTGTTGAATTTCCATTGTGTCACTTTTTCTGCGACGCATGAATAGGTCATGATTGCCAATGCAGAGATCCAAAATCAATTTATTTAAACGTGTCTTTGACGAGTAAAAATGAAATGAAGGAGCATTGCGATCGACTGGTTTGATAGTAAACTTTTTGTCGTCGTATGCGATGTTTCGAATTTCGCTCCACGGAAAATTGATTTTTGGATTCAGTTTATTGCCCTTTTCGTATATATTTAAACCCAAATTGGTGACTCCGAGCCACAGATCTGATTCTTTTTTATTGTGAATTAAGAAGTAATTCACTCCGTACATATCCAAATCTTGAGCTATTTTCAGGTACTCCATTTCGGCCTCATCTCTCGTCATTCCTTTGTGATCTGCGTACCAAATCTTGATTCTTTCCTCCCACATCTCAGGCGTCATTTGGTATTGATCAATGACTCTTTGTGGCAGTAGGTCTTCGGCGTCAGCAAGCATTCCTGGCTGATAGTTGTGCTCGTAGTAATCGCCGTACTTGGCCTGCACTGCGTACGAGGCTAAAAGCACCGACGCTTCAGGCTGACAGTAAACATCCATATTAAGAATTGCCTGCTTAACTTGCAGAAAAAATAAGTGCTGTGTAATATCTTGAATGAGTTCTTCGGCGACGTCTTCGGGGAAAAACTTGGCCAAAAGAAGAAATGACATTTGAAACGTGGTTTTTTCTTTGGAAGCACTGTTCGAAGAGGACGCCGTCGATGAGTTAGTCGAAGAGCACTTTGTTGTTATAGCGATGTCCTGATCACAGATACGTTTCTCCATCTTAAGCCAAGCTATGTACCCTTTGGTGTCCACGTACTGCAGACCGAAAAACCAGGTCTCGCGCAGGCCAATTGTGCGACAGACCAAGTCGAAAAGATGTTTTCCCGATGACCTGTAGTCGATGTCAAACACAAGCTGAGCATCCATCGAACTCACATCCACCGAAACCATCTTTTTGTTGCATTTGTTGAAAGTTCTCATTTTAAACGGCATTTTTTCTTTTTTGTTACCATTTATCAACGAACAAACAAACGCACAAACATCGTTAACATTGGCTCTGCATTCCTGTTCTGTTTGAAACACTTTCTACCAGAGCTCAACACATGCTTTTTTCGCTGTTGTCATTCCTCTTTCAGCTTTACTTTCGTTCAATGATAACTCGCTTTCACATTCTTTCAACACTGTTCGCTGTGCTTTTACTTTCTCGGAATGAATGCACTTCTTCAAACGTCAAAAAGGTTCACTTTTCGCAGATATGTTCGCAAATGATTACTGACTAGTGAATTGTTTTCATTTCCCGTTTCATTCTTTTGCTAATCTATAATGTAATATTTGTTATGGGAAAATCTTTTGCGCACTGCAAGCTTGAAAGAATTTTATTACTGCGATTACCTAAGATTACCGCTGATAAGCGATACACTGAAATAACTTATCAGTGAATAATTTTTGCGTAATTCTTATCGTTGATTAATATAACCTTTAGTCACACACGTATTAACTCAGTTCAGCTCATAACCACAGTTCTTTTCGAACTTTTGTTTACATGCTACGAATTGCAAATTACTTTACAACGAATGAATAAATTAAACGTAATTTTTATTCAAATGAGTTTATAGTAATAAATAATTTTAAGACGAATATATTGCAAAGTGATTGAGTATTTTTGTATTGATTGCATATGCGAGTGTTTTTAACTTGCATCTGCTAAAAATTAATAAACTGGTGAAGGAAAAATAATTGTTAATTAAAATGAATTTTAATTTAGAATTTTATGCAACGGCGGCGCGTAATCGGCGCGAAGCAAGCGGCGCACACATGAGTGGTGAAGCAAAGAGGACAAGAGACAAAAGTTGCCTTCATTAGTGAAAGTGAACCACTGCAATCGTTTCATTCAAAATGTCCAACACCCGGACTGAGATGATGGCTTTACTTTTTAGAGTCGTTATTTTAGGAGCATTTGGTTATTTCGGTGTAAAATACATTGTAGACATAATTGATCCAACACTGAAACAGAAGAAAGAAGCTCAAGAAAAGGTTCATAGATTGTTGTGTTCAGTGATTTTTCTAATAAGTTTATGCAGGCGGAACGTATTTTGGCCCGTATTGGAGTTTCAAATCTGAAGCTACAGTTGACTGAATACGAATTATCTATCGCTGCACAACTTGTAGATCCGCAAAGTATAGATGTGTCTTGGTCTGACATTGCTGGTTTGAATGACATAATCGAAGACATTAAAGCAACCATAATACTCCCTTTACGTACTCCGGAGCTGTTCACAAAATCGAAATTGCATCAGGCTCCAAAAGGCGTGCTGCTTCATGGACCTCCTGGTTGCGGAAAGACTATGATTGCTAAAGCGACAGCAAAGGAAGCAGGCGCTAGATTTATTAACCTTGAAGTTCCTGCTCTCACAGACAAGTGGTACGGAGAATCTCAAAAATTGGCAGCCGCCGTATTTACATTAGCTTTGAAATTACAACCATGTATTATTTTC
>NCKV01000518.1:0-14200 GCA_003675905.2 Leptotrombidium deliense
ATTTCCATTTTTGTTTTGTTTTCAGCTGCAAAATAAAAGAAACATGAAAGTGAAATAAATTGAAAACTTTTTCCTAACAGACATCACAGATCAAAAGAATTTAAGTATTCGCAACTCAAATAGAAAATAACGTGTTTATCGATGCGAATGTTCTCTCGTCGTTTTTTCCTTTTGGTTAAAATACTTCGCAATACTTTTCAATCCCATGTTACACTGCATTGCAAAAACATTTTTGCAAACATAGCAACTGTACGTTTTTTTATATTGTGAAAACGTTTTTTCACGCTTCGATTGATTGTAGCGTAGAAAAGATGAGTGAAGTTGAAGAGTAGAAATGCAGGACACAGATAGCAGTAAGCACAAAAGTACTCTTCTATTTATTCATCGCCTGTTATCATCGAAAACAGTGCAAAAAGAGAAGAGAATATACTTGAGAAGAGCAGTGCCGAAAGAAGAGTGCATAATAATGTTGTTGTTAGTATTATTATTATTATTGCAAAAAGAGCTGAAAGTGTGCAAACATAAAAGTTCACTAAAGTGTTCATGTAAAACCCAAAAAATTTGTAATTTCAATTTCATTCCTCGAAAAGCTTTTTCAAATCGAATTGTGAAAAGTAAATAACACTCAATGTACAGTGGAAATTGAAATATTGAAATACAATACTAAAAAAGCGTGAATTTCATCCTCATCTCAATGCATATGTGTCTATGTGTAACTATGGAAACAGATTTTTGTTATTTACTAAGTTATGTTCACTTAAGTTCACCTTAAATGATCAAATGTAATTAAGGATGAATATACCGACAATTGAGACGTGAAGTACTGTAGTTTATTAACCCGTGTGTTCTAATGTGTAATTAGATAAAAATTAATACATTAATAAACATAATAAACATTCACAATAATTAAACTTAAGAAAGCTTAAGAAATGAGTGCATCAGGAAAACGGTTTTTCAATCTCATTTCTGCAGTTTACTTTCTCTTTTTACTTTTCTTTTACACGCACACATTCATTGATTTCACTACACACAAGGGATGCTTTTGTTTGCATTTCTTTTATTTCTTTTTCTTGGAAATGCTTTTCTTACTTTTTTGGTGGTTCATTTCTCAAATAAGAAATTACTTTCAATTACACCTTCTTTACTTTTCTAAATTGTTGTTTTTACGCAACAAAGAGTTATATTAAATTGAACATTCATTCTGGACAAAAGTATTTTTTATATTATTGTCATTATGATGCTGTCTTATAAAATATTTCTTAACGTTATTTTCTCAAGAAACCTGAAGTTGGCAGTTTTGAAACTAAACAACATAAAATAAGCACACGTTAAGTAAGTGTAACACATAAACACTTATCATGCTTACTTTTGAAAAACTTCAAAACCATGAAAAAATTGTTGATGGATTAAAACTGTTTGTAAACATTTTAAGACTTAATCCAAAATTGCAGAAATTAGTATTTCACAACATGTCAACAAATATTCATGTACTTACATAAATGATGCTTACATGTAATTAATTGTATGATGATGAAGAAATATGGATAAACGATATTATGTTGCTTGAAAATTATTCAGTAAAAGAGTAATTCGAGTTTAAGAAACATTATTATTCCTTTTTGATAAAATTGATTTCTTAAGAATTATTCAAAGAATAAAATAGAAATAGAAAATAAAAATAAAGCTCATATTTTCATGAAATTTTCATAAATTTTGCACAACTGAGAAAATATGGCCTTCATTGTGTGTACCGCGAATCTAAGTTTATTTTCTTTCACTTCGTTTCTCTTTAAAAATTTAAAATTTTACTTTTTTAAAATTCCAAATGTGTACTAGCAATGCTCGAGTTGACAAATAAAGTGTGAATAAATTTATTTCCATTCTTTCTTCGTTCACAACATTTCGTATTCACAAACGTTTCTCGAGTCGACAAAAATATTTCACATCTTTTGAAATATGGATGCGAAACGGGCGAATAATAATAAATATAATAATAATTTATATCTTTGAAAAAAAATTCGAGACGAAAAAGAAAAGTTTTTCAGCAAATTACAAAAGAATAGCGCTAGCTAGCTGGGCGCAATGTAAAGGCAATTTTTTCTCCCAAAATCTCATTTTCTATGTCTTTCTCAAATGTATTGTTTAATGTTTAAAACGCGACTTGAATTTTTGACATTGAAGAGCAAGAATAAAGTTGGTGACTTTATGTCCAATTTAAAGTGAACAATATATTTCATTTTTACAATAATTTATATTCTAACATTCTTTATCAGTCGATGCAGCAACATGAGATTTGTTTTATACGTCTTGCACACAATTGCTGAAGGTTCGCCAAACGTAAATGTGCAAAAAAGATCAAAAATTGCTTGCTTCCCTATTTTATTATATCAGATATCATAAAATAAGTGGCTTAAATGTAAACCGCTGTTCATGCAACTGTTATATAGTTAGTTGCTTTTCACTAAGCATTTCGATTGCAATATTTTGAAGAACCACAAAATATAGTATATGGATTTAGATATTATGTTTACACACTTAATTTATCTTTTCTATTGCTTTCACCAATTTTTTAGATTGTTTCAACCGCAAATATTAAATGATCACATCATAACGATAAAATCTGCTTCAATAAGCTTTTAAACGTGATTGTTGAAATAGAACAACATAAGCAATGTTTATGTGATATAAAAATATTGTTGCATTTGGCGAAAAATTAATATCTAAACATTTCATTTCAATTCTTATTGAAATCAAAAACATTTCTGCCAAAAACTTATTTTCGAATTCTTGAAATTGGTATTTGAAATATTGTAGAATTTTTTTTGAAAACCAATTTCAAATAAAGGGATAAAATTTTATTCAAACGATGCAAATATTTCTCACAAAACGTAAACTTTTCGACTTTAAAAGACATGAATTTTTTCTTTGTACAAAGGAAGAGAAGAATAAACGTGAAATAGAAAATTGGGCAAAATAAATATTGCATCCGATTTGCAGCGATAACAAAGATATGTCCAAATACAAATTTCATGTTTCCATGACAACAGAAACACATCACATCCACAGCATTTATGTTGTCTAACACTGTACTGCATTATTAAGCAATTAAAATCTTGTTTTAAAAAGTGAACTTAATATCGCATTTACACTGCATTTGACGTACATAAATGTACCTAAATGGAAGTTATGTAATCTCATTGATTATAATTGTATACTTATTTGAATCTGGACATTCGCTCACTTCAAGCGTAAAATGAAAATTTCAAAGATAGTGTGATGGTAACGAAATAATTTATATGCGACCACTGTTTTCCATAGACAAATATAATGCTCTAAAATTAGTTTCTTTAAAAATTCAATTTCACGCTCGAATAACTTAGTGAAACATAATAATATTAAAAAGTATAAAAAAAGTCTAAAAATTCACGAATTACGTTTAGATAATTAACTTTGAATTAAAAATTCGCTTTTAAAGGCAAAAGATGAACACATGACAGGAAAAGTGACCTGCTATTATCTAGTATTAACAGTGAAACAAAAATGTCGGAAATTTTACTCACTTTGAATAATGTTTCAAAACGAGGTTTCATAATAAGCGTCAAATGTTTAAAATGAATCATCAGTAAACGATTAACAACCAAAAAAATCAATTGTGATCTCTTAGCACTGATGACTGTCTGATCAACATTTCGCCAATTGCTCAGTTTCACACAGCATCTTCATTTCAATCCTCATTGCATTCATGATTTATACGTTTCACAACAAAACTGAACAACAAAGGTTTAACATTGCGTACATGTCTAATACACAACACTATAGAAAACGTAACTGCATGAATAGCTGAATCACTTTTGCTGCAAGGAGAAGTCTAGCATTGATTTTCAAAGTGAAGCTGCGTTTGAAAAGCATCGCTCGAATGGAAAATGAAAGCGAATGTGAATCTGGTCAAACGTTGCATCGATCATTTTCGTACATTAACAGACATAAAGTAGTGCATTTAAATTTGCATCATTTTACAAACAATCATTCATGTGTGAGTATTGATTAAATCGAGCGATTATCGAAAAAGAAAAATGAATTTGAAATATTGCTTTCAAAGTCACACTGTGAGCTTAATTCGAGTTAATTCATTTCGCATAAATTATTTGTGTTCGATCAAGCAATCAAAGTGAATAATAAAAAATTGTATAAAAAGAAGATGACGAAAGAATACAATTATTATTTCTAACGCATACAATGTACGTAATTTGCATTTTTATAAAACTTCATAGAATAACTTATTAATCAAAAGTGACTGATAACTTCGAATTTTTTAAAAGTGCAACATTGGAAAAAAGATTATATTTAAAGCGTTTAATTTAAATTTTTAATTATACTGTCAAACAGGAAATTAACAGTTGCAATTAAATGTTAAACGAAATGACGGAAAAATCACAATTCATTCATATTTACGTGACAGTTGCAATTAATTAAAATAGTGTCACAAAAAATATATATTCATTTTCTAGTTAATTAACGCTGTTTTAATTATCAATGTCATTGCTGTCGATAAACTCATGACACTCGCGATGATGTAAATTTGACGAATCAAACATCAGCAGAAATATAATTGATTAAAAGTTTCAAAAAATCATATGTTTTCAAAGTTATGCAAAATGTTGTATATAAGGCAATATAAATACACTGCGTTTGACATAAATATATTCATTGTTTCCATTGAAAGCCAAAAAATTTAATTTCTTATTCAAAACTTGATTACAAAGAATATATGAAGATATTCTAAGTAAGACAAAATTAAATTTTTTAATCAATAAATATCAACATTTTACTCTTGAAATGATACTTCGCCGCAAGGTTCGTTAAGAAATTATTTTAAATATTAATTTGATTATTTTTTTTATTTCAGTTTCAGTTTTTTCTTCGAAAAGAAGTAAAATGAGAATTTTTGTTTTTTGGCATAATATAAATGAGGGCAATTCAAGCAATATTTTGAAGTCGAACATTTAGGTATAAAATATGAAATCGACTCGCATTTCTTATCCATTCGCGTTATTTGTAACACGCGAAGATATATAACATCTTTCATTCTCTTTTATCACCATACAGTCTACGTTTTTCGGGAAAATAAAGTTCACTGTTTTTGTGTGTCTGCTGTTCGATCGCTAGAAACGTTCGCAAGGCAAACAAAGGAACGAAAACAACATTGAGCCGTAGCTTGCTTCGTTTTTCAATTGAAACCGAATTTTGCAGAATTGTTACTGTGTATGTTACTGTTACTGTGCAAGTCGCAAATGAGCGAAACAAACTTAAAAAGTACTATGCTGCTATTTTTCTTTTTTCATACGTCCCTTAATACGTCTTTTGAACAGAATCGTTTTCATTGTTCGACAAAATTACCATCTATTCAATACTCTCTAAAGAAGCAATAAAAATCACAATGAATTGTGTTCGAACTCTTTTTTTTGTCTGCAAGTTGAATTCGTTTTACAATTTATTTCGACAATAAATTTTCGATTTCCAATAAAAATGTATTCACCAGGATATAGACAAATATTTTAATGTAACACATTTCATTTTCAGTGAAAAATAAGAAAAATAAGTTTTTAAAGCTTTTTATAAAAATAATTGCGTTCACTGCACTTGAGTTAATAATATTCACTGACAATTACGTGAATTGTTAGCTAAACATTTTCACTCGAACAATAGTATTGCAAAAACAATGAGAACACTTGAACTGACCGTTTATTGATTTCCCAGAGAAAATTGCTCAAAATAATCTGCTCTTGAGAAGAGAAGATGAGCACTGATTTGAAGAATGCAATTATGAGCTTCTTTCTGTCACTTCTAATCATTTTGATTACATTTTGTGAAAAACAAAACAAACATTTTTTGAAATACGTCTTCTTAATGATGGAAAAGGTGGGAACATAAAAAATATCCTCAAGGGTTTAATAAATCATAGTATATATTCGAGAGGAAAAATTTGCACGAATATACGAATATTTTTAGATACTTTGAAAAACTTGAGATAAATAATTTTCAGCAACTCAATTCTCAAAAGGAGCGAAATGCGACATGTAGATTAATGTCTATTGCCTTTGAGGCGAAAGCAAAACATATCGAAACTTCAAGATTTGCTGTGTAAATTATTACTTTTTAACAGCAGACAATAAATTGCGAAAACACTTTTGAAAGCATTCATTTCTTGTTTACAAACCTCACGTGAAAACGATGATCATTATTCCCTAGCGATAAATTTTTCATTTTTCACTTCATTTATTTCCTATTTTTAAAAGGCAATTATCAAATTATGCACAATGTTCACAAAATATATGCATTTTGCCTTCAAGCAAAATGGAGATTAAAAATTAATAATTTGAAACTTATTTTTAGAGCAAAATTAAATGCAAGTTTTTATATAATCGAAATGACAAAATGACAAAATTTTGATGCGAAATGTGTAACTAAAACAACATTGTGTAAAATGATAGTAGGAAGAAACTTTTTCTCATCATTTATATCTTCGCAATATTTTGACATTTTTTCAGTTTTGTTTCATTTTGAGCCTCACAAAGCCAGTGAAGGAAACAAAACGATGACTTTTTTTACAAGGGACAATCGTTGAAGTAGTATTAAGTGATTTGAAGATTTGAAACGATTATTCAGTAAACACTGTACTTGTATTTCAATTAATGATTGCTTGCAAGAAAAAAACATTACTAATACACCACGAACTGAATTCGAAACATCATTTACTGTACAAGTCATTTGTGTTCCTCTCATTCATTCATTCAGTGAATCGCTTTAATTTTTAATCAAACAACAGTGAACTTTGTATGCTTTAAATTGACGACAAATGAAGAGTAGAAACTAGAAAACTAGGAAAAAACCAAAGGCAAAGCAACATCATGTACGCTTGCTTCATTCGAGTTCTCTGTTTTTTGTCTTTCATTCGATTTTTGTAATAAAGTTAACAACAAGATAGAAGTGGAAAACAAAGAGATTAAGAAAGAAGGAAGAATTATTTATACAATGAAATTCAGTAACCAATTGATTACAAGTTTTGTTGTTTTTTTATGTGTGTTCTTAATGCCGGAAGAGATGAAAGACAACTACGTACAAGTTTCAGTTTCCATTTAATTTAATTTTTATTTTTAAAAGTAAAATTGAAATGAAAGGACAAAGTGAATGAAAGAAAGAAAGAACTAAATGAAAGGAAAGTGTGAATGCAACAACAAGAATGTATAGAAGTATGCAATCGCTGCAATTTCACTTTCGCTCTTTCATTGTTTGCATTCATGGCAAATGATGTTAAGTTTTGTTTTCTTTTCTTATTTCGCCTTTCAGCGAGTTTCACACGTTTGCAAATTCAATTCACAATTACGATGAGTCTCAGTGCGAAGTTCTTCAAACTCACAATTCATTTATTAACTCAAATAAACGCAGTTCAGCAAAGTTCACTCAAGTTTAACACTGCACTCCAAATTATAGTCAGCTATGTTTGACTGAGAATCAGTGTGTCTCCGAGATTTGACCCTCGCAAATCGATTGATGCAATTGTATTTATATATCGAATACATTTCTTCGTCCATTTCTCCTCTAACTTTACTTTCATTTCTGAAAACGCTTACTTTCACTCATCTCTCATCGCTCATATCTGCTCTCTCAGCTCTCATCTCTTGCAATCTCTGTTTTCTTCTTTTTCTATTTTGTCACTCACTGCATTCACTGTTAAAAACGTAAGCGTAAGCATCGCAATTTCGCAAATCAAGAAATTAAGTAATACAGTTTTGGACGAAAAATGTGCTCTTTTAATTTTTTGGTTTTGTTTGTTCATTGATTCATTTTTGGTAAACTGCAGCAATTATTTTACCAACAAATAAAGTAGTTGTAATAGAAGAATGTAGCTGATGCAAAAGATTTTATGTTTGTCTTTATGTCTAGTAAGATATAAGCTTTTGAGATTAAACTGAGTGGTAGTTTCACTTCCAAGCAAGTAGTATTCAAACACATCGCTCTTAGTTTCAATTTATTTTTAGTTTCAAAATGAAAAAATTTACTTTCAAATTACATCTGAAAAGTGGAAACGACTGAAAATGAAAAATAAGAGTTAAAATCGATGTGAACAACAGCTTTGAAAAAAGAATTTTTCATTTAATATTTTTAATGAACAATGAATAGTATGCAAAACATATGAAACACAAACAACTACATATTATTTCATTGACTGTACTTTAACTTAAGAATTTTTCAATTCAATGAAAAAACTGAACCTTTTTTGGTTACAAAATAAAAAAGATAAAGACATTGTTAAACGTTAGGAAAAATCGAAAGCAAAAAAAAAATCGATTCTAGAAAAGCTGTTACATTAACGTAAAAGGAACAGTTTGCGAAATTAATTTCAGGCATTTTAACAAAAGGTTTATTGCGAAATAAGAAATACATTTTAACATATTTCATTTATTATTTTTCTTATTCGAAATAATTTTTCACTTTTTTTATGTTTCTTCAAAATTAATTTCAATTCGACTTGAATTACTGTTTTTGAAGTTTAAAAATTGCAAACGTGTAATTAATAATTCACATTGAATTGATTTTCACAAAAATTCAAATTCATTTCAATTTTGAATTGAACAACGCAAAAATTAAGCAATCAGCTAGCTGTTATTTTAATACTTAATTAACTTTCGCAGTTTCGATCAATTTTATACACCTCAATTGTACATCGACGAATTTCTTGCTTTTCATTTCACATTTGAATGCATTTTCGATGAAAACATTGAAAAGAAAGAATTAATTTATTCTCAATTCGTAGTCGAGTTTAATTAACGAATTTTGCAATTTACAGACAAACGAAGAAGCGCATTGAATGTTTTTCTTGACATTTACATTCACTACTTTCTAAACCTGCAAATAAAGGACACTTTCAGTTTTCTTTCTTAATTAATAAATATGATTATGAAATTCAATTTCGTAATCATGTGTAAATGCTTTTTCGAATCTCAGGGGACAAAGAAGGATGAATAAAATTGGGATAACTTGCATACCAGCATCACCATTTGCAATCACACAATTGAATTATTTTGAATACACAAACACAAACTTCGATGTTTGTTGCCTGCCAATGTTCATCACAAAAGTACATCAATTCTTTCTTTGCACTGCTTTTCTGCGCAATTTGTGATCGCTGCAAGAATCGAAGCAAAAAAAGCTTGAGCAGCAAAGTACGAAAAAGTAAACAGAAAAGCGATCACCTGTTTAATTTACGAATATCAACGAATAAAAGGCGCAGTAAATCTGATTGAATCCGAAATGCATTACCATTCGCAAAATCCCATGGAATATACACGTGAATGTTCGTGTTACTCTCGTTTGCATCAAAGATCATTTCACGTTTCATTGAACATTTTTGCAAACGTGATTTATTCCCTTCAATTGTCTGGCAATCATTTATTCATTTTGATCAATTAATTACATTTCGATTCGTTCAACTCGATTGCACTCTAAGTAATCACGAAATAACAATTAATTCAGAAACATACGAAGTATACAACTTCAATAGAATAATAGTGAAATGAAAAATTATTTTTAAAATGTCTTCTTTGCAGCTTCATTCAATGTACAGCTGAAAGCAGCAATTTTTAAATTGCGATTATATCTTATCTCACTGCTCAGCATCAGTTTTGAAAATCCAATTCACGTCAAATGTCAGACGACACTTCGCTAAGATTTCTGTACAAAAAACGCTTTTAGAGATCTTTTATCGCTATTAAGGACGAATAAAGCCGACATTCAAACACAGAAATGAGAATGATTATTTGTGTTACATTCAAAGCGCAAAATTTATTGTATTATTCGCAAAAGTAAACGTAATACTTGTACTTACTGCTTTTAATGTAGACTTGAATTATGGACATTTAAGATTCGGCATCAAGTATAGTCTGTTTGCCGGTCTTGAAAAAACAGTGGAGTTCATTCGAAAAACGTACGTTTAAATGTTGTTTTCATCAACTTGAACACTTTGCTTGAAAATATCCATCATGTTGTAAAGCAAACAAACAGTGTAAACACAGCTAAACGAATGTATTATCTATGATGATAATTTTGGTTGTAAAAAGCGAAGTGAAAAAACTGTTGTTTATTTGATATTTTAGAGTGAAGCAGTAACGATTTGAGTGAAACGCGAAGAGAAGAGCGAAATGAGGATGCTGTAGAGTCGAGGATGCAGAGGAAAGCATCGAATGTGAGCATGCATTTCAAATGTTGATATGAGAACGCTTGCGTTGTGTTGTTCATTGCTGAATACTGTTTTTGCTGTTCTTTGCACTCGTTGTGCGTTTCAATTAAGTTTACTTAGCGTTGATTGTTTTCAACTTGCGAATTAATTATTCATCGCAAATATTGCATTCCTTTCCATTTGTGTTCATATATTTTTGTACTTTTTTACTTTTATTTTCATTTTCATTAAAACACATGAAAATGAAATCATCTAAAAGTGATTTGAGAAACAGAAATCAATAATAAAGATAAATATTGATCATCAAAGTTTATTAAAAAGAAAAAAATTTGCAACGAAGTGATGTACATGATAAAGCGAATAGTTTGGCAAATAAAAGCATTGAAAGACATTCAAATGTAAATGCATCAAATTCGTTATAAAAGCTCTTCTTTCGAAACATATCACATTTACTGGTCCTTTGGACATTGAATGCGGCTTCGATTGAAGAAGGAAGAGGAGAATGTTAGAAATCAGGAGGATTTCCGTTTCGTCGCTTGTTTCACAGAATCGTTGCCTGTTCAATGTTCGCGTATATTGCATTCACCAAACAGCAATCGTTTAAGCGTGGTATTTATTTACATTCGAGGTAACATGATGCTATTTAATTTGCGAAAATATGAATAAATAAAAGTTCACATTTCAGCCTTGCATGCATAAATATTAAATGCACGTTTCTATTTCTCAGCGAGTTCTCTTTTTTGTAAGAATAATGTTTACTCAACAACTATTTTAGAGATTCTGAAAGCGATCACATTTATATCGATTTCTGAAAATGAAATGAAAATATTTTTTTTCAGTTATAAAAGTTTTTCAAATGCGTTCGTGTATTGAGTAACAATAAAGCAACAAATTTAAAAGGATATATGAAACGACCCAATTGTTGTTAGTGCTATAATTTTTCTAGTTTCACAAAAATTCACTTTTAGGTTAAAATAAAAATGACAATTTCAAATGACGACTAAAAATATTTGTAGACACATAAATTCATCTCATTAGTTTAAAATGTTTCAAAATTTCAATAATAAAAGGTTAAAAAAGAAAAAAATTTTCAAAAACTGAATTTTATTTACAAATGT
The DNA here is from genome assembly GCA_003675905.2 of Leptotrombidium deliense. Taxonomy (NCBI): domain Eukaryota; kingdom Metazoa; phylum Arthropoda; class Arachnida; order Trombidiformes; family Trombiculidae; genus Leptotrombidium; species Leptotrombidium deliense. The sequence continues at coordinate 11,356 of NCKV01000518.1, forward strand.
TATCAGTTTTTCAGGAAATAATTTTATTCATGTTTACTTCATTTTTAAAATAGATTTCGAAAAATGTCAACGAAAATTAAATTCACGTAAAACTATTTAAATTAAATTTCTTAGAATACAAGTAAATAGATGCAAGTAAGAAAATGAAAGTATGCACTACATGAATTCGTTTTGTAGTTTTATCAAATTTTCTCTTTTGTTGCGTTGCGGTGGGATTTTGAAAATTTGGTTTAAATTTTTTCGACTAAAATAGTATTTTCAAGTATTGAGTTACATGTGATATTATTTTGCATACTTAGCATAACTTTTATTAGCTCACAAAGCATGAAATTTACTTTTGAAAACAACTAATTATCTATATATTCAAAGACAACCTAAAACCGACAACACAGCATTTTTAATCTAGCGCAATTGCAACAGAAATGTTTATTTTCGCCTAAATCGATTCGAAAGGATAAAATATGCAGAAGCAAAGAAAAATAGCGGTTTAAGTCAATAAGTGTAAATGAAATGCAAATACAGTGCGATTGCGAAATTTGCGAATGCAGGAGAAACGAAACAAAAGCTGAACGCATAAGCTTACATTCAATTGTGAAAATGTGTGCATTGAACCTGCAAACACATCACTAAATATGCATTAAGTTACTTTACGCAAATGTGCTACTTTACGAAACATCAAATTGAATCGAAACTGATGAACGTTATTATCACATAAAAGGTGTGGAAAATATTTTCATTTCGAAACTGTCCTAAACAACAACAATTAGCACCGTACGGTAATTGAAAAACAGATGATCATGTTAGTCGAGTGAACTTTTGAATTAAATAATTAATCTTAAAAATTATTTTCATTTCGATTTTTACTCTTTTAACAAATAAATATAATGCATATTTCAACTAATATGCTAATTTGCATCAATTCTGATTAAAGCTTATTTCGAATTTTGTATTTTGATAATAATTTATTCTACTCTGACATTAGAACTTTTGTGTGAAATTACCGAATTGAATATTCATAACATGATCTCTAAAACAAAATGAAGTAAATGTTTACGAGAGATAAATAATACAAAAAACGAATTGAAATTATTTCTTTACTTTAGTCAACTATTGTTTGAAAAGTTTTAGTTTAGACAAACGCTACATAATGCAGATGTTCATCAATATTAATATTTGACTTGATGAACAGTCCAAACAGCGGATTTGCATTTATTTTTTCGTTTCTGTGTAACTGTGTAAACAGTTGCAAAGAATCAAATTAAAGATGCAGTGTGAGCGAATAGTAAAACGTGTGCACATGTTTATGTATGAGCAAGTTTGATTGCAGTGTGAATTATTCGATTCGTTCATTGATATTACGTGAAAGAATATTAAATCATAATAATACATTCGTACACATATGTACTAAAATATTGATGTTATACAACATAGACGAAATGTATTCAACAGTGAAATTAAAATGACCGATCATTAGTCAAGTATTAATAATTAACCACAAATTACTTCCTCGGATTAAATAAGTCAAACTAAGGTTCGATGAAACATCGATTGTTTCCCTATCAATATAACAAATGTTAGCCATCCTTTTCGGAAATTCCGTCTCAATTTCCGGATAAAAGAAGTGTTCATCGAATAATCCATTAAGTGTGCTCAGTGCAGTAGGTTTCATTTTCGTTGTCATTTACTATTCAAGTGTGCAACGTTTCGTGAATGCACATGTTTCGTGAATATGTTCAATTTATTGTTGAAACATGTCAATTATTTACTACTTGTAAATTCATTTATAACTTTACTGTTACTTGTTATTTTCATAAAATCAATGGTTTGTAATTATAATATTAACAAAAATTATAATCAAGCAAGATGTTCAATGTTTTCCATATCCTGTTCATGTATTACTCGAAGTTTGAGTAATAAAAATAATGAACATTCTAATGTATTCCGAAAATATGAAAGTGGACTTTTCGGCAACATTCGACAGTTAACAAAGTGAGTTCAATTTATGACAAAAACATAAAAGTCGACGTCGAAGTGAACGCTACATGGGAATATCCTAAATATCACACTCAACTTTCATGTCATTTCGTGTCGTTTGTCAATCAATTTTTATTTCGATGGCCACTTCTTTTGCTTTTCATCGTTTGCTCGTTCAATCACTGTCTTTCGATCAATAGTTGAAAAACAGTTGCAGACGTAAAATGATGTGTTTCAAAAAAATATAAAAAGAAGAGAAAAAGTGAAAAGATATCGAGAGAAGAAAGTCTGTCTTCTCGTTTTTCATAAACGTCGTTTAAGAATGAAAGAAAGACATCGAACTTGAATTACAGAAATGGGAATGCTGAGAACGAGAGAGACTAAATTATTTAGAATCACTGTGCTCAGCATTCTTCGACGATCTCGATCGATGCTTTGTTCACTCAATTTTTTTCATCGCAATTCGCTTTATTTGACAAATGAAATATGATTTTTTATCGAGAAACGAAAACGAGGCGCAAATACATTGTATGTATGTGTGTTTCAAGTCAATATCACAATCGATATGTGCACATCTTCCTTCTCAACGACCTCATCTCTCTTATTTTCTCTCGTCTTTATTTTCGAAATAAGTCATCGAAAAAAGGAGAAGAAAAAACACAACGCAAGGCAAAATGAAAACGAATAAAAGATTACACAAGTGAACAAACAAACTTTATTAACTAAGTACACTGCAATCGTTACCTTTTACAAAACCATTGTTTGCATCTATTTTCGAAATGAAGCACTTTCATTGTAAATAAAATACACGTTTCTCTGTAAATATTTATCACTCGTTTTCTCAAAGGATTCAATCAATTGTCTTTTGTTT
>NCKV01000519.1:0-16770 GCA_003675905.2 Leptotrombidium deliense
GAAATCATCGGGTTTTTACATTAAAATGCACCTAAATTTCGCACTTAATTTGCCAAAAATATGGCACCTAATTTTGCACATATATGTGCTCTTTTTTGATGCACATAATTCTCGGGTCTAGTCAGTATGTTTCGGGTTATAACGACATGTCGGTATTGGTACGTCAACCTCTGTTTTTCGCAAAAAGGTCTGCTCCAATAATAACGACATGTCGGTTAATGCGGCGCAGTACGGTAAAAGTGAAAACTTGTGAAACTATGTCTGTCTTTGACACTTCGAAGAATTTAAGAAGAAACGTTAATGCGACTGCAGTTGTTCTCCGTCACTCAAAAGTTGTCTCGTGTCGCTTCTCTTTTACGTTGTCGTGTGACGATATTCATATCTCCACAACTGAAGTCGTCAGTTGCAAAGGCAAATATTCGCCATTTAATCATACATTTATTAGAACTTTTCTAGTGTACATCGTGAAATAAGAATGCACACATTAAATCAAATTAGAAAATTTTCAGAAATCTCTAACAGAAACTAAAGTAGAGAATGTTCAGTTGAAGTGGACATCAATTTTTTTGCAATCCTCTGACTGTCGATGAAGGACATCTCTCAAATCAGGAAGTTCGCCGCGAAACATTAGTGTCCGTAATCGAGAGTTTTTACTGTATCAGTTTATTTAGAGTCTATTTATTCATGAGTATATAGAAAATTTATTCAATGTTTTAAAAAGTTCTAGAAATTCACATTTAGAGTAATTCATAACAAGCATGCAAATAAATGAAACGTCAATTAAAAAATTTTATAGTCTCATTAGAAGTGACAAATGTGCAAAGATTTGAAGTTTCAACGAGCGTTGATGTCGAAAGAGCCGACGTGCAGCATTTGCAGAAGAATTTATTGAAATGAGTTTAATGTTGCGTAATGTCGTATCTAGCAAAGTAAATATAAATTCAAGAAATAATTTCAGTCACGTATTCCATTACGGCTGACTTTTGATAATAAATAATTTGAACAACGAATACAGTAAGTTGTGAAGAAGAGTTAATTGAAAGTTGAGTTGAAATTTCGAAAAGGAACATTGAACAGCAATACTGATTGTAAACACAAGTTAAGCGCACAATCGTTGATTATTGATTTTATGCGGTGTCCTATTAAATAAGAGTGTTACACGAAAAATTCAATTCGCATCGTTTCAGTGAAGCAAATAGGTGTAAAACGTAAAGCATTGCCCTTTATCGCATGCTTCAAGTAACTTGTTTCGTTTCAATTTTTGTAATTGAATTTTAGTGCAAAAATACTGATCAATATTTCTAATTTTCAAAATGTGGTTTCTGTGAAACGAGACACTTGTGAAAAATAGTGAAAACATATTTTCGTTGATGCCTTTTCCTCTTCCACATGATCGTAGTAAAAGTAGTGAAAGGCGATACGTTGAAATCGAAGGATGGAAAGGTGAGTTAAGTACTGTTCGCAGAGAAAGATTCACTTCTTACAACTTATTCTATATGCGCTATATAAAGAACACCACTGCGTGTGCTGCATTCGAATGATCGATAAATTACACCTTTCATAACTCAATGTGCGCTCGGCTTTATCATGTTACCACTTTAATTTATGAAAGTGATATAACGTGTATGCATTAATGTAATTTCTCTGCTTTCCATCGCAGTGACACTTTGCTGCGTTATTTACGGCGTAATTTTGCTCGGCATTTACGTGACAACCAGAGGATTGGCGGAGGACAGCAAGGCGAAAATAAGTTTGCCGTTTCCAGTAATCATTCTAATCCTATGTTTGGTACCTGTTCTCGTCGTCTCGTGTATACGAATCGTTGCGTTTATAAAAACAAATTTACACGAAGAAGAAAGCGAGAAAAACACGAACGACATACCACTGTCCGAATACGAAGAACCAGGGTCCGATTCGATGCAAGACGAACAGCACGTAAACTGCAATAAGTATTAAAATGCAAACGTTGCTGACTGTGTGATTTTACTCAATATACAAAGTTACTTATAAGTGAATGCATTTTACCTTTTCAATGAAATCAACTAATCAATCGGTTTGTTATTTTGTTACCTGTGTGATTGAAATAAAAGTTTCCATTTGACGTACTTATTCACAGGAGACCTGTTACCAACATTACACCGCATTACCGATTCAATGTTTCAACGTAATTATACCACAGGGAACAAAGCAAATATTTGTATTATTCAAAATGTTTCAATATCCCACTTTTGCAGGTAAACAGTGTTTTGTTTTTTCGCTTGCGGTTAATAAGCAAACAAAACATTCTCGTTAATGTATTTTAAAGGAAATTTCATTTTCCAAAGTTTCATTGTTTCTGTGAGTTGAATCAGAAAATTAACGAAGCGAAAATTTATGGTGGAAACATCGATTTCGAAGAAATCGAAAACACGAAATTCAAGGAAATTGAAAATATCCGCTCGCAGTAATTCGCATGGCTAACTGAACAATAAAGTGAATCCGCAGATCTTAAATTTCGATTTATTTTACACGCAACTCATTATTTACAAATGTTACTCAAATGAAGATTTAAACTCCGATTTAAGTACAATGTTGGACAAAAACATGTGCTTCTCTGAAATCAAATTTTGAAATGTTTTCAATTAGATAATTTATATACATTGTACAATTACATTACTTTGTACATTGCATTTAACATCGCTCTATTTTATAACATCATTTTGCACTACAAATCGTTAAATTAGTAAAATTAGACCGAAAATATTAGTTGGTAGGATTACGTTCATTATTGTATATTTAACAATGAATAAAACTCGGAGTTTTGTTAGTCGCACATTTTATACCCAACATCGTATTAGCACTTAAATATAACATAAAATTCACATTAAATAAACATTATTAGAATAAATACGCATAACAATAAATAAACGCTAATTCAACATCGTATGTTTATCGTAAATATTCTTCCGTTGTTCCTGGACCTGCTTTTTCCACTTACTTTGTTGCTGATTAACTCTGTTTAATACATTATTTTGCGGATGTGCGATTATTATCTCAGTGGCAGAAGACGATCGTTTTACACTGTGAATTCCACTGCTCGTCTGTTCCTCGAGTGACATTTCATCATTAATCTGTTCTTGATAAGCATTACGAGGACCTATAAAAAATAATTAAATGTGACACAAACAATTTGATAACAAGACTACTTTTATGCATAAATGGATCTAAAAGCATCAGGAATCCCATGTAAACGACAAGGAATGCAACAACTCCGACGACAAAAATGACCACCCATTTTATCGTTCCAGTATTTCGTGATTCGTATTTACATTCACAAAGCGGGCAGAACTCTTTTGCCTTTTGCTGTATTTCTTCATTTAAATGAATCAAAACGATCCAATCACAGGTACACTTCTGATTTGAAACGTTGTCAATATAAACTTTGCGATGTTTCTCCTCGTCGACTACACCGCTGTTTGTGGCTACCACTGACGGAGAAGGACAGATACATTTGCAACGGTAATCGTCATATTGCGCTCTCGCTTTTTCTACGCACAACACAAAAGTGAGCAATAAAAATACTGCAAACTTTAATGCGCTCATCGCATCCATTGCTATCGCCTAACTTTAAGGGGGCGTCGATAGCATACAAACGCTTCTGTTAAAATTCTTTGAACCTGTGAATAAGGAACACTGAGATTTGCAGGCACGTCGAATGCAGATCACGTTTCTGTATCAGCGAAATAGTATTACATTTATTCATATTCTAATTCACATTTCACCCTCCACTTCATTTACAACATCTGTTACTTTTTCTCATTGCAAAACACACAGCCGGTTCATTACATTTCACTGTGATTGATTTGTTTCACAATTAATTTTTGCTCAGTTAGCGAGTAATTCATGTTACAAATTGATAATTTAAATAATTGAAATTAATATTTGAACATAATTGAATAATGAAAGAAAACTTTTTTGTAATTGACTTTTATTTGAACGACATTCAAGTGCACACCGTTCGCTGTTAACCCTGTTTTACATAAGAGGTGTACATTAACATCACAGCGGAGGAAGCTTTTATTTTTCGACGACTTAAAGGTGAACGAATTTTTGATTGTAATCGTAATACTGACTTCCATAAAGGATAACGGCAATAATTCACAGATATTTCATCCTGTACATGTATATCCTGTACACACTGTCGTCAAAAAATAAAGCACAACACGATATTGATCTTATTAACACATTTGTACAAAAATTATTCATAAAATTTACACATCACAACAATCAATAAATAATAAATACTATCGAGAACAATGGAAAACGAAATGTAGTGGATAAGTAAAGCTGATTGCTTTACAGTTTACTCGCTTCTTCATCGACTATCATCGGAACCGGTGCCACATTCGCGTCCGTTCTCCAAAAGTAATACGGAGGACCACTGGTAAAGCAATTGTCGCGATCCAATATTTTATCGCCTTTCACGTAATACATTATGTAAAAATTGCACATTTCATCGTCACCGGTTGAACCAACATAGACAGCGTGATCTTTTGTGTTTTTCATTGTACATCGGGCTGCTACAACGTCTCCAGTTCTGATTGCTACATCTTTGTTAACAGGGTAAAACATTTGAGGTTCCTGAGGATTGTGTCGACCGATCAATTTCCATCCTTCTCTATTCTTTCTCCAACCGGAAACTGCGACTCCCAATTTGTGCGTATGTGTGCGGAATGCAAACGGGTGAAACTCAATATCTTCTTCTATGACACAAGAAGTTTCCATATGTTCTTCTGCCAGAGGTGGTATTGAACCGGCGGTGCCCATTAGCAAAACACCAGCTCTTTTGTCTACTTCAGTACTACTGCCTGGTAAAAGTGATAAAGATATGCCTGATGTGTCCACGTTTGTCATGAAGTGCTCGTGATTGCCATAGTGAACCTGAAGCACCAAAAAATTGATCCCAGTGCCTCTTCCAACCTTAAAACCGACTCCTTGGGGTAAAATCAATTTCGGTGCATCCAAAGCCCACGCGTAAATGATTGAGGTTTTGCCTTTACAAGTTGGACCCTTCACAAAAGTCGCTGCCTTATGCATCATTTCACCACAATTCCAAACAACTTGCGGTACGTCTCTGACAGCAAAGCCTGGTCTCTCGCAACCATAGATTAGAATGTGGTGAGCCGTATTTTTGGTCGCATTCGGATTAAATTCGACAATATACTCGTGTTCATATGGATTCATACGAAAAGCAGTACAATAATATGTCTCCCGCATCGGTTGCACACCAGGCATCAACAAATCCATTTTTCGTACCGTTCCATGACCGCTGACGAAAGTCCAGCACATAAATAACGCGTTAAACAGCGTTATCGTTGTTATACTTGTCATTTCAATTCATTTGTAATTATTTTCGATTCAGATCTACGAAACAAAAATGACTACTGTGAAGGATAACGTAAAAAACCACCAGACATGTGTACGTGAAGCAAACACGTCATCAATGCGTTTCTCGAGCAAACAATTGTATTGGAGAATAAAATTGGAGCGCACAATGAATACAATTCAAATTTTCTCCTTTTTTCATCGCTCATTTGTTTTCGTTGTTTTAATGCAAACTTTTATTTCGAGACTCGATGACACATGTAAACACTGTATTCACAGGTTTCACTTCAACTCCTGTGCGCATCGAATATGAATGTAAATAACTCGTTGCACACATAACCAATACGAATCGCAATAAATGAAATTATTTTACCTTGAATGTAGTACTTACCTTTAAAACTCGCTTTTAACAAATTTTTAATCGAAGTAAACAAGTTACATCGGAGTCGCCATTTGCTAACCGCAAAAGTTAATTAATTAAACGCAGTTAATCTGACACGTAATTTGTGTACCTTTGGGAACAGCAGTCGGAGAACAATCGCTGCTTAAACAACATTTGAACAAAAGCGCCATTTATGAATGGTAAGCAGTAAAGTATCAATTAAGTAAACAAAGATAATTATAATTAATGATTGATATTCGTTCATTATTCGCATGACTCGTGTTATGCACGAACTTGTGATTTGTATTTGTCTGTAAACAAAGTGTTTGCAAAAATTATACATAAAGTTGTGTTTTCTGCCGCAGTAGACAGTCCGCAAAAAGATGAGCGTTAAATACCCATTATTGATATTCGTCGGCATCGACTTAGTGGCCACTTGCTTCTCTGCTTACGTCTTGTTATCCGGAATGGGAGACAGTTTCAAAGAACAACTTGTCGAAATACACGGACCAGACAATCTGAAATTCGTTCACGGTGTCCTCCTCGCTTCCGTACTTGTCTCACTCATCTGTTTACTCCTTGGCTTCGTTGGTGTAATCGCAGAAAGCTTTTTCGTCGTAACCGCACTTGGACTCGGAGAATTGTTCGTATTCATACTGCGATTGTTCGCCAATTACTTCGGATTGTTTCACCTTATATTGTCGTTTGTGATCGGAATTCTGGCCTTTTATTACGCAAGAGAAATCGCAGACAGTGAAACTCCGTACATTCCTCCTCAGAAGCCAGGATATGTGATTACGAAAAACGAAAGAACATATTTGGTGCCATAAACAACGAAACACTGTTGTTTTACTCGACTTCAACTGAGGGTCGTTTTAAATGTTCAGTTGATTCTTAATAATTCTTAATTTTCTATAAGTTCAGATCTGATTCAGCTAAATGAAGCGTTTGTGTGACGTTTGTTTACCCCTTTTTCTATAATTAAAACGTTACAATTTATGTGTGTCGTAATTTGTCAGTGAAATATTGTAACTGTGAGTTGCGAGTAATAAATCGTTGGAAAATTGTGAATTATATTTTAGGTATTTAAACGTTACACGAGCGCAGTTATTACAAGTTATATGGACAAATATCCTTGGACTGAAAATTTCTTATAAAACGTGAGATTTTATTTCAAGGATGAGAGTTTGAAGCGACAGCTAGCCAACAAGTTTTCAATAATTCGTCGCGTGAATTCAATCGACTAATCAACTTAAATCACCCAACAGTTACACATGTCATAATTTAGTAACGCAATAGTTCAGTTATTTTGTTGTTTACTCGAATTTTTCAAATAGTTAAGTTCGGTGCAAATTGTTTATTATATTGTCTCTGTTCATTAACAATGTTATCTTAATTGGTTATAAACATAAAAAACATTTTGCGTAATTAGTGTGACAATGTTTCATCACGAACATCATATGAGCACAAACTCTTTTTAACTTGAAATTGTTGTGTTTTCTTGAGAATGGAGAATATGGTACCATCTGGAATACTATTTACAATCACTTATTCTTGGTAATTCATTTCGAAACAGATGTGTTGTGTTGTGTTTGACTCAACCGATTCCGTTGAAGACAACCAGAATTAACATTATTTTCAAATTACACTAATTTACACCAAATCGTAAAATAATGCATAACTTAATTGCAAACATTTCATTCGTTTTGCATTCCATTCTGTTTATTTTCAACCACAAAACCCTTCAATTTATTGTCTTTAAAAGGTAAAGTTGCGTTCAAAACAACGATTCAACATTTCAATGTTTCCATATACGTCGCATTGATAGGAAAATAAAATAAAAAACTGTTATTTTGATTGTGAGTGTACATTGAGCAATGCATTACGGTATTTTGGTGAATTACTTTTAATAAATTTAAATTAAGTGTTATAAAGTATTTATGATTCAATTAATTTTATATAAAAAATGTTAAAAGTTTGAAATCTGTGTTTTCATATTCTATAACTTGTATTTCAAACGTAATTGAAAAAGAGCTTTTGTCATGATGGGACAGCATTGAAAAGTATCGAAAACCTTTTCATTTAGAAATAAAAATAATATTTTTGTAAAACACAATATATACTCCAAGAAAAACAAAGTATTATTATTATTACAATGTTATTGCTTAATCGCATGTATAATACAAGTTACACTTATTCCTATTTCGCAGTTTTCATTTTGTTGAGCAAATTATGCGGTGGTTTATGCCAATGGATTGGTTATTATCATCAATGCCAGAGGATGTGTCTTTATCAGTGAAAAAGTAGTTCAAAAACAATGTTAACCCGTATTGAACAAAGACGAACAGTGCGTGTGTTTTTCAACCACTTGTTCAATTGCAGTGAAAGAAAAACAACGAATATTTGTAATCAAAGGATAATAAAGAATACAAAAAAGCAAAGTAAATAATAGTTGCACGAACAGACGCAATTACAATTGCGATTCATTCTGATCATCTTACTCTTGAAAACCAATTATGTAACTGCAATCAATTTTCTTGAAGAACTGTGGAATACTCAAACACAAGAAAAATGTGAATATGAATCACTATAAATAATGCTGTAATTATTAGAAATGATTTGTTATAATGATGCTCAGTGGTGGTAACAAGTGAAGTGGACCTTGTGCTTTATTTTACCTACTTAGTTGTTTATTTTTAAAACAAAACAATACGACTAAACTAAGCAAGCAAATAACACGTTTTATTATTAAACAATCAACATTCAATATTTGTATTTAGATTAAGGTGAAACAGAAAAAACAGCAAATATTAAAATAAGCAAGAATTTGATTTGAAATTAAAATCATCGCACCATTGATTCGATGTCTCATTATCTCGAAAAATTTGAAATTGTCAGACTAAAAAAAGGTACACAGATTGCGGGAGCCCAGTTAACGTTTTGAATAATACATTTTTGATGATTGTGTGATTAAAATTCAAGTGTTGCTTAATAAGAGGAACTTTCCATGAAAAGTAATGCTTACTGCATTTGAAGAATGTGCACACAAAAATTTATCTGTCAGACATTCGGTCACATTAATTAGAAGTTGAGCACATTTTGAAAAGTGTTTCAACAAGTCGCGATTAGAACACAATAGCCTAGTTTCGTTGCATTAATTATTTGCGTTAAGTAACATGTGATAAAAGACACTCGTTGATTTTTAAGTGCAAAAATACAGCAAAGGACACAAAAGTGATGTAAAATCGCATCACTTATCCAATTCAGATCACGCTTTGATTGATAAACAGTATTTCACATCTATTTGAACACTGATATCGATACGAATAACTTTGTATCCAAAACTGTACATGGTTCGATAAAAGAATTTCACAGAAAAGACGTAATTGAGTGAACAATTAAAGTGCTGATCGCGGAATCGATCAAGTAATTGAATGCTAAACTATAATGAACAATTCGTGTCTTCTGCATTGTGTCATCAGAATCCGGTGTCAATCATCGATAACCTTCTGGCAAAATTCATTGTTTCAATAACAATTATGAATTACAGATGAAGCGAACAGAGCACGCATCTTTCAACAAATCTTCATTTACATCAAAAACACAAAAATACAATTTATGGCAGCTTTAAATAAAACTTTATGCATTGTTTGCTGGAAAAGTGATGCAAATTAATAATTTTACGCTCTTTTATATCCAAAGCTGTATAATTCATGGTTTAACTTTCACTTTCGCAATTGACATCAACAAGTAACGAATTAATTATGTTAACGATGCTATTATTTGAAAAAGAGGATAAATATAAAAGAAGAAACACCCAATAAGCAAATAAACGCAATTCAATTTGTTACCAGAAATAAAGTTCTTTTATGCATTCGACGACAATGTATGTCAATGTGAGATTGAGACGAAAGAAGAAAAGAAAATCATACTCCGACATGATTGCAGCAGCATTTTCAGTGAAACCGCTCAAACACCAGTTGGACATGAAAACGATGTAACGTTTAAATAAGGAAATGCGTTATTCGCATTTGTCGTGTAACATTTCTTTATTATTTCTATTCAAACGTATTATACAATTATTGCATTATGAGTGATGTACTGTGCGACAATAAAATGAGAAGCTTCTTCAATTCATACATTACAACTTCGGTTAACATAAAATCGACGATTTGATGCAATATGAAATTGAAGAATGTTCAATTGACACATAAAGTGCAACGAAAGAAAAACATTTCATGTAAAAACTACTAAAATATGCTGATTGCGTTATAAGAATTGAATTGTTTAGGAAGTTAAACGTTTGTTTATTTAACAGCAACACATAACATACACTGATTTAAGAATAAAAGTGTGCGTAAGTCGGACATGCAGAAGCATCAATTGTTTTGCATGTCTGAATCGTGAGTGGAAAGCGATAAAAAAGGGGCAATTTAATTGCGTTGTGAGACACACACGTTGAAAATAGCGAATCGAATGAAACGCAATTTCTGGGATTCGCGAATGGAAGCAGTGTCGACAGTCACAGTTTCCTCTCATCTTTCGGCACAGCAGCGCTTGCATCACTGGCAACGACCAATGAGACGCATTCGCATCATGTTCGCTGCCGCCGAGGATCGCTGACTGCTCGTTTCACTGCCACTGTACTAACACTCCAATTTATAATTCGACAGAGAACAGAATTCAGAATAAGTTCACATTATCTCCACACTCAGCGCAACAAGTATTCGTTTAAAGTTATTACGACGTTCGTTTTTTTATAGCTTGCAGTTTTTCATATATTTTGTTTTCGTTCTGCAAACACTCGTCGAACACTTAAATTCAACTCTCGACTGCATATTATACTTTCTTCTCGAGAACTTGATACGTTTCCGTATTTTTATTAGTGTTTCACTTGCGTTTAATTGAAAACGTAAAAAGTTTTGTTCGCAAATACTTCTCGCGAAGAAAGCAAAGTCGGACAAATGTTGAAATCAACCATTTCCGAGTCGGTTGAAAATGCGTGCGAAGCAGTCAACAAAAAGCAACCGAAGAAACGAGGAAATTGGGCCGGAAAATATGACTTTATACTGTCCATGATCGGCTACTCGATCGGACTTGGCAATGTTTGGCGATTTCCTTACCTCGTCTATCAAAACGGTGGCGGAGTGTTCCTCATACCATTCATTATAATGATGCTCTTGTGTGGACTACCGCTGCTATTTTTAGAACTGGCACTCGGACAGTTCGCTGCTCTGGGACCGGTTGTCATTTACGACTACTTCTGTCCTCTCATTCAAGGTAAGTGTCCTTCGATAGTGTATGCTGTAATTTACCCGAAAACTCGTTCAGGACTCGGTTACGCAATGATTCTGGTCTCATTCAGCGTCGGTCTTTACTACAACGTAATCATTGCGTGGACACTTTACTACATCGTCGCATCTTTTACCAGCAAACTTGCGTGGGAACAGTGTGACGGTTCTTGGATGACCAATAACTGTATGACTGCGAACGAGGCAATCACTTGTAGCAAAATAAATGGCACATTTTACAATCGCACGTGTTTCAATTACACAATGGCGCAGGAATACAACTTATCTGCGCTCATCGAAGAGAATCCACGGAAAACTCCGTCTGAAGAGTTTTTCAACAATCAAGTGCTCGGATTAACTTCCGGAATCGATGACATCACCGGCATCCAATGGCCAATTGTGGTCGCATTGTTCGTCGCGTGGGCTATCATTTGTCTGTGTCTATGTAAAGGAGTCAAGTCTTCCGGAAAAGCAGCCTACTTTGTCGCTCTGTTTCCGTACGTTGTGCTTATCACACTATTCGTTCGCGGAGTGACACTCGACGGCGCAAAAGACGGAATCTTGTTTTACATAACACCGGAATGGCATTTGTTAACCCAAGCTTCCGTGTGGGGCGACGCTGCGGTTCAAGTATTCTTCGCGCTGAGCCCTGCATGGGGCGGACTGTTGACACTCGCCTCTTACAACAAATTCAACAATAATTGCTTTAAAGACGCAGTGGTCGTTTGCGTCTGCAGTGTGTTGACCAGTGTTTTCGCCGGTTTCGTAATATTCGCAATCATTGGATATTTAGCCAACGAAATGGGTTCAACGGTTGAAAAGGTCGTTAAACAGGGCACTGGTCTCGCATTCATCGTCTTTCCGGAAGCAGTAACGAAACTACCGGTTTCTCCACTCTGGTCCTTCCTCTTCTTCTTCATGCTGCTGACGCTCGGTTTGGGCTCTCAAAATGCGCTTTTAGAAACATTGCAAACAGCAGTTTTAGACACATTTCCACAGCTGAGGAAGAAGCGAGTTATTGTTTTGTGCTCAATATGTACGGTTTGTTTTTTCGGCGGACTTATATACACAACCAACGCAGGTCTGTATTGGTTAGATCTTTGCGATAAGTTCGCAGCTAGTTTCTCGGTTTTATTGATCGCATTAGTCGAAGTAATTTATTTCGCGTGGATTTATGGTGCGAAAAGATTCTTAAAAGATATTCAAACCATGATTGGTAATCGCTCGGAGACATTTGTCAAATTTTGGATGCTCACATGGCAATTCGCCACACCGAGCACTCTCGTTGTAAGTTCATTGCTTCCTTTCTTATTTTACTCCAACTTTGCGGACATCTCTTAAAAAGCATTCGAAATGTTGTGTACAACATACAAACGTGAACAAATTATGTATTTGTATGTACATTACATTGCGATACACATGCATGAACGTTGTGTTTACATCAATCGAAATTGCGTTTGAACACAAAAACAACACTTAAGCTATCTGTTGCACCTCAAGTCATGATTTTCTTTGCTTAGATAATATTGTTGCGCAAAACAAAAAGCCAAGGACAGTGTCAAGCATTACCAGAACACTTGATTTCCGTTAATTTGCAAACTTTTTTGGCAAAATATGAATCCGCAAAGTTTACGTTTTGCGTATTGTTAGATCAGCGATAAATAATTTTTTTGATGTTACGACAAATATAGTTTCGTTTTGTTGTTTGACGACAAATTTTTAATAAGTGTCGTTTTTTCACCCCACAGTTCATTCTAGTATTCAACTGGATTCAATACAAGCCGACAACGAGTGGTTCCTACGTTTACCCAGCATGGGCGAATGTATTTGGATGGTGTTTAGCATTCTTTCCAATTACTGTATTTGTGTTAACAGTCGTTTACAAAGTAATGAACAACGATACTAAAGGAACAATGATGGATAAAATGAGAAATTTGTGTAAACCAAAGTATATTCTCAGACGACGTGAGTCAGTTTATTCGAAGGAAGAATTAAACGACATCGCGTTGATGAAAACATGAACAGTGTTCGATACAACAAACAATCAACAAATTGCCGAACTGATCGATTGTAAAATAATAATGGTCGCCTCAACAAATGTACAGCAGTGAATATAAAACTTGCGAAATAAGCACAGAGAACATAAGCACATAGTAACATGATAACGAACATGATCAACAGGTTTTTATAAACCGAAGGTTTTCAGTCTCGAAAAAACAAAAAATTCGACAATAACATTGGCCATTTTAAAAAAACGGTAAAATGATGATCACACTTTTTTGATATAAATCTTTGGAAATCATTTTCTCGAGTCGATAATTTTATCATCAAATAATCAGCAACATTATTTACAAAAACAACAATTTTTACTTCGAGGGCAAATCATTCGACAAGGTTGTACAACTCAATCTCTGTTCACTGATTTTCATTTCTAAATAAAGTAACACCTGAAAATAGCAATTCGTACACATTTTCTTAGATTTTCACCATACGTTATGTTTCACACGTGAACACTGCGTTAAACTGTCTAATTTTCTTTTTAATGCCTAATTGCAAATCAAGTACAAAAAACGTACAAATATAAAACACAATCCAAATGCCAATAAATTGTGCAATAGACGAATTAAATTCGCAATTATTTTTCTTGTTTTCTTGGAAAACAATAAACATTAGTTTAATTGGATATTCATTAAGTCGTTGAATGGACAAATGTGTACATGAATAGAAAACAAAAAAGTAATTGTTTTTTGTTATGTAACAAAGGCGAACGTTGGACAAAGAAGATACTAGGATTCGCTGTAAACACGTCGACGACGACGTACACACACACATACACACACTACATAGAACTGTTCGAATGGTTGGTGTTCGTGTACAGAAAGCAGGCAAGCAACATATCGATCGGCAATCTGTGTCCTCCTCACCGATGAATGCCTTACAGTCGCAATAATCGCAAGTGTACACTGCAGCTGAAAGAAGAGTTCATATAATGTGTTCTTTTATTTTATTCACTCCTAATTTCTATAGTCAAACAGTAATAATATTGCAACAAATTACATGTAGCAACAGCATTATTCGAAATCGTTTTTATTGATTTTCATTTGTTGCATATACAACGTTTACCTGTGTTTACTAGTCGATCGAAACCATTTGTAACACTCATTTAAGAGATACTCTAAAAACATTGGTGCTTTCTAACCAAATATTCATCACGAACAACGATATTGAAGCAATGATCTCTTCTTTCACCAGGGTAAGAAACATCTATTTTTCAGTAACTCGTTGCATGCACTTGTATCTTAATCAAATGTAATCTGCATTCAAAACGTGTGCCGGCTGAAAATTTATGTTCACTGCACTACTCACATCCGTTTTCTAATTAACAATTTTAATCGTTCGCAATGATTGTCTTTACGTTTTCTCTGTCGCATAATAACAAATATCGATCGATAAATGAATGTGAAATTAATTCAAGCAAATATTCACAGCGTGAAGTGAATTCAAGTGAAAGGATTTATGTGTTTTTATTTAGATGTGCTTGAGGTGAACAGTTGTTGTAGAAATTGTATTGTACGTTAAGAGGAAACCAAAGGCGGACGTACACGCTACACGCTTAGTTCCGTTATTCCGTCGAATACTCGAATTCCGGCTCAAATACGGCGCGAAAATCTAGTGATTCCGTTGTGATATAATTTTAGTAATGTATTACATAACTGAAGTAGTTTTTAGCACATTCGCGTGACACTGCACAACAAACGTAAACGAACTCTCACCAATTATCACATTCATTAATTATTCACTTTTATCACGAGAACACATCGGAAGCAGAGATTGAACACACTTCAATCAAAATGAAACACACTGATTCGTTTCAGCGAATAATTGCTCACAATGACTCAAGTGAATGCATTCATTTCTCAATTACTAAGTAATAAGTGAAACAGTGACTTAGTGAATTAATTCAATGAACGAAAAGCAATTTCTGTGTGTATATATAGATTATATAATAAGTGCGTAATAAGATCACGTTTGACATAAGAATTTCTCGAGAATTACGTTAGAATCGTTACTCTGATATATAATTGCTAAACTTAACAACGATTGTAGATTCATTACATTTTCTAGG
Organism: Leptotrombidium deliense; assembly: GCA_003675905.2. NCBI lineage: Eukaryota > Metazoa > Arthropoda > Arachnida > Trombidiformes > Trombiculidae > Leptotrombidium > Leptotrombidium deliense. Next base: position 15,164 of record NCKV01000519.1, read on the forward strand.
AAATATGTCATTAATTGATTTACACGAGAAACACGAAATGAACGGAGCTGTGGCTCGATTTATTCCAAGCAGAGACATGAAAAGAGGAATCGATAATATAAATTTCGTACCTGACGACATTAGTGCGGGCAGCAAACTAAACCATTTAAAAGTAAGAAACAAACAAAAAACATTAAGTAACAAAATTCAGCACATATCAATGTTTAAAAAGACTACAATTTTTCTGCGAAAATCATTTTTTTGAAAATTTCAGACACTGACAATGACAATGAAAAAATAACCTTCGCTTTTTTCGTATTAAGAAATTTTAATAACAGTCATTATTCTGTATAAGTATCGATAATGCGATATAATGATAATATTGATTGTTAATACGTATTAGTAATTACATATGAATGTGAGATAATTATTGAAACAAAATGAAAATGACATTGAAAACAGAAACGGTTGCAGAACGTTCTAATGATCGATTAGTTCATTGTCGTCATTGTTGACGGTCAATCGATGTACATTTTTTGTAAATATAATAACGGTCGAAGCACATGTCAGTCGTGCTGACTCCACTAATAATTAGTCGTTAATTTTTAAAATGGAAAAATATTCGCAAAAAACCATTCATTAAAGCAGATTTAATGATCGAAAGGGAGTAATTTCACTTGCGTGTGTATGTTCCTTGAATTAATTAGCTTGGTTCAATGTTTTCCAGAAACGACATGAAAGCGAAGGCAGCGATGTTGGAATTGTATTACCTGCGATGAAATTGGACGATTCTGGTGTTCATTTCCGACAAAGCCATAAGAAAATAGGTAATTTAATGCGAAATACAAAAGAGAATCGCGGAAACACATTAGAAAATTAGAAACGAACAATAAAACTGTAATTCTCAATTTTCTTCATTTCGCACAGATTATGTTCTCGTTTACGAAGAGAATTTGAACAGCGAAGAAAGCATAATTGACGAAATAACAGCAATTGCACGACATAGGCATCCGGAAAAGTTTCCCGAATATCGCAATAAATTCATAACAAATTTACAGAAAATGGGACTCGAAATGGAAGAAGAAATATTAACTGCGAAATCGTCTCACAGTGGCACCGGCGATAAAACTACAAAGATACACTTCATAAAGATATCTGCGCCGTGGCACGTGCTGGTCAATTATGCAGAAGAATTGTCGATGCGTGCTCCTCTTCAGGCGCATCACAGTCACGAAGAAGACTGGTCACAAAAGTTGTTTAAAGCTTGTAAATTACCAAATTTTCTGTACCAAAATGTGCCAAACAGACCAATCACGTACTATACGTGTTCGTTTAAGAAATCAAAGATAAATAGATTCTTGGGCCACGAAAATCCAGAGACATTCTTCACAGACACACAACGTATTCGCATTACTTATGAAATATTAAAGAATACACTTTACGGCAAAAGGAAGAACGCACAGATCGGCATAGATAGACTCGTTGAAGAGGGTGTTTACAGTGCTGCATTCGCATTACACGATGGACCTTATCATTGCAATAAAACCAATGACCCATTTCAGATGAACAAAAGACAAATATTGCACACTTATTGGGCACGATGGTCAAAATGGTATAAATATCAACCT
>NCKV01000520.1:0-16773 GCA_003675905.2 Leptotrombidium deliense
AAAGATAAAGTTGTTTATCATAAGTTGCATGATTTGTTGCCGTCTGAAATTTTAAATGAAGATGATCCTGAATTACAAAAGCCTGATGAAGAAGTAATTGAAAAAACTACTGAAGAAACCAGGCTTGCTTTAGAAAAACTGACGAAAACAAAAATAACCTCTGCTTTACCTGTGCGTTGTGCAGAAAAGCAACAACCAGCGCAGTACATACGCTATACACCTTCGCAACAGGGTGAGAATTTTAATTCTGGAGCCTCTCAACGTATAATTCGAATGGTGGAAATTCAAAAGGATCCTTTAGAACCTCCTAAGTTTAAAATTAATAAGAAAATTCCTCAGGGTCCACCATCTCCTCCACCACCGGTTATGCATTCTCCGACAAGAAAAGTTACTGTCAAGGAACAACAGGAGTGGAGAATTCCTCCTTGTATATCAAATTGGAAGAATGCAAAAGGTTACACTATACCACTGGACAAACGTCTTGCTGCTGATGGTCGCGGCTTACAGCAAGTTCACATCAATGAGAATTTCGCAAAACTTGCTGAAGCGTTGTACATCGCTGATCGTAAAGCAAGAGAAAGTGTGGAAGCGAGAGCACAGTATGAAAAGCAAGCTGCGAAGAGTGAAAAGGAAGTAAAAGAGAAAAACTTACGCGAGTTGGCGAAAAAGGCGCGAGAAGAACGAGCCGGTATTAGACTTGGTGATGTTGAAGAAGACGAAGAGTTTCGAGAAAGACAACAAATTCGACATGAGCGACACAAAGATCGTCAAAGAGAAAGAAACATTCAAAGAGCTGCTCCTGAAAAACGAAGTAAACTTGAGCGTCAACGTGAACGGGATATTAGCGAACAAATTGCTTTGGGATTAGCGAATCCAAGAGCCAGCACGTCTGAAGTGCAGTTTGACCAAAGATTGTTTAATCAATCGAAAGGTGTTGGTGCAGGATTTGGAGACGAAGACGATTACGCTGTTTACGATAAACCTTGGCGATCACAGAATGCTGTTGCTCAGAACATTTATCGTCCAACTCGTGGAAATGAAGACAAAGATATTTATGGAGACGATCTTGAAAATCTTGCGAATACTACGCGTTTTGTACCCGATAAGGAATTTTCAGGTGTTGACCGTTCAGTAAAGAGAGATGGACCCGTTACTTTCGAAAAACATGAGGAAGAAGATCCTTTCGGTTTGGATAAATTTTTAACTGAAGCCAAAAAAGCCAGTAAAAGACCTGAAGTAGAGGCAAATTACGAAAATAGAAGTTCGTATAAAAAGAGAAAAGAGTAGACAATTCAATATTCGTGTTTATAACTAACAAATTTTGCGATTTCATTGTCACATTATTTTCAAACTTTCGTTCAATGAAAATAAAACTTGAATCATGACGAAAGTGTTTTTTATTTGACGTCTTATTCTTTATTCCAAATAAATTATTTTAAACTAATTTATTGCAGTATTCATGGGATTTCGCTGGGTTTAGTATTTGTAATCGCCAAAGTTTCACAAAGTTTTGCAGCGATAAATTATAATTTATAACACACGCTTACACCGACATGTCATTATAAATTGTATCTTAGCTAGAGTCGATATGTTTCGCTGATTTTTTCAAAAAAGGTGTTCTTGTAAAAAAGCGTTGGGTTAAGCATAGTAGTTCGGTACAAGTCATTAAATTAAATAAACATGAAAATGTGATTTAGTGCTTATAACTGAATAACTGTCTTGTATAACGTTTTTACGAGTATTATTGACCATCAAAAGTTTGGTTGATCTTTTTATCTTAAGGGAGGTTATTCATTATGTAACTTTCCAACTATTCTACGATAATGTTTTAGACTGTGTATCCTAATTTGTATTTTTCAGGAAAATAAGCTTAGAGTAAAACTTTTGTATTTCGAGATCATCAAGAATTTTTGGGAAACTTTCACAAATTTTCTCATCGCAAAAAGTTATGGTGATGACAAAACTAAACTATTATTAAGTTACATTTGTGAAACTGAAACAAATTTCTTCTAGTATTTGTCATTTAGATTATATCAATGTCACAGACTGTATTCATTATAATTTTCAAATATATTTAATTGTAGGAACAATCGAACTGTACACTTTGCGTGTGTTTCGAGTGTTCGACAAAAACTAAAATTGTTGATTTTGATTTTGAGACGACATTATCTGGAATGAATGATGGAAATTTAGAAAAACTAAATTAATCGTAATAAAATAAGGCGAGAATTGAATTAAGTTTATTAAGCGGTAAAACACAATGTAAGTGTTCGTTAATTGAAGAGAGAAAAGATGAAATTGGCCTGAGGTTAGAAATGATTAAAGAGAATTGAATAGAAATAAAATAGTGTTCTCTTTGAACAACGAATTAGAAGAGGCAGCGAAGGCAGTGGAAGCAGTTTAACGTTTTGTGTTTTATGGTTTTATAGGTTTGTTGAAAATTCGATTGAAGAAGAGACTGAAAGTTGTCTTTGAGAATTAAACGAGGGGTGCTTCTTCGAGTTTCTCATGTAAAACGGTTGATTGCATTGCAGTTGCAACGAGTGCACAGCCTGTGATCTGGAATGCAGGCGAATGCAATTGAATGCAATGTATGCAATCAGCTTGTTTGAAGAACTTATTATTCAATTGTTCAATGAACATCAACGAACATATTCATTATATTATTGTATTAATAAAGATACACACACGGAGGGCAGAACTGCATTTAAATTACAAAACAGTGCCCATAGCGAGACTTGATTAACGTTTCGTCGACGGAACAGCAGATTAGCACACAACGAAACCTGGTTACAATCGCCGCGAGCGATCGCAACCAAATTGGCGGGTAAACATTGGTTCAAACGTATTTGTTGACAAATACAGCTCAATTTAAGCTCTCAGTGAACTAAAATAATTACCTTTCGATTCCCAGTCGACTGCAGCATCACTCGAATCTGCAGCGCGAGTCGACAATCGCGATCGCAAACTTTTCTAAAAAATAGTCCGCAAAGCACTCGTCTAACATTGTTTCTCGACCGTTATTCTATTAGCAAAGAACACTGTTTCGAATCATTAAGTTGCTCTTTTCGAACGACCATTGAAAACCGTAATCAATCGCTGCTTTTTAATCCTATAAATTCTTTGTCTGCAATACCAGTGTCCATTCATTATTTTCTCGAATTGGGTGAACATTACTTTCAATCTGCGAGCATATCTCTGTCAACTTTCGGAGCAATCACATTTCCGCGTTTCTTGCAAGCAAAAAGTTGATTTTAATTTTGAAAAATGGTTTTTAATTTGGAGCTCCATAAAGCAATCATTTTATTGAGTAGTGTAATTAAGTTAGGTGCGAGTTCTTAAAGAAGCGCACAATTAGCTTGTTTTGGCAAAAAATGCACTTTTTTACAATACATTAGCGCCTGTTTCATGAATAATGAATTAAGTTTGCCATCATTAGAATTGGTGATTAAAAGTTTGCGAGTCTGCATCACTCGAATAATGTCAATCATTAGACTAAATAATTTGCAACTCGACTGCTCGCGTTTTTGTTCTCCGAAAACTACGCTGCATTCACTTGCTTCCAGTTGCTTGCAAAAACGGTTGCTCCCAAAATCGGTGTTTGCATCACTTTACGGCACTTTTCTTTTCGAAACTCAACGAATGAACAACGATTTTGTTTTCAACGCGCATCCTTTTTATTACAAAATACTTAATCTATAAAAGGTTTTCAATTGAAAAGCAATCAAACAATTTTTCAGTGAGCAATGTTTGCAACGAATTGCATTTTCGAGATCACTGAATTTTATGTCACATTAGCTCATTGATACGATATGCAATTTTGACGTCTTGCAAAACTGAATACTCTATCTTCATTTCAGCAGGTGCAATACAGTCTGTGAATGTTTATTTATTTAATTGTTATTGTTTATTGTTTGCAGTTCATGTGATTCTTGTTTTCAAAAGTTCTAAAACAGTTCAGTTAGTTCAGTTTGAGTTGTCGTTTCAGCGAAATGAGTAAATGATTGCGTGTGTTTCAAAGGAAGTGTGTTCAATGATTTTAAAATTGCGTTTTACGAGAACATTTCGTTTGATGGAACAACGTAACTACAAAAAGTGGACTGCTTTTTACGGCACTTCTCAAGACAGTGAAGCGAATTAGAGTTTTGCAGCGAATAATGCGTTTGACAGTAAAAAATGTGCGAAACACGGAATATTAAGCAGAAAAGCATTTGCGTTATAAACCTTTTTTTTGTTTTTTTGCGAGCGATTAACTTTCGCGTCTTGAACACTGCAAACATTGCGAACAATTGTCGCGAATGGCAGCAAGACGAGCTATGTGAGAGCAGCGAGAGTCGCGCATTCAGTTTGCGAATAAATGGAAACTGATAATCGAATGATTGTTTGTTGACATGAAAAGCATGTAACGACGGATCCTTAGAACTGCTCTTAACGTGCGTCCGTCCATTAAAAGAGATACATTTGTCAGAATAACGTGGAGCAATGCAAGCGTTCACAAATAGTTTTTTGCAAACGTTGCATAACAAAAGAATGCATTGCGAGACACAGTAAATGCAAATTTAAGAAAATAAATTCAAAAAAGTGGATACAAAAGAAAAAATATTTTTTGTGCACACAACAGAAGAGAAGAAAAGATGGATTTTAAATGAACAATTCGTAAAGGATTCTGCTTTCAGTGAAACGATAAAAAATGTTTGCTTCTTCGATGCTTAACAAGGCGGAAAAATCTCGAATTTTGAATGTTACATTTTTTCATAGATGTGCATTCATAAGAATGGAGTGTAACAGAAACAGTCGTTAATGTATCCAATTAGATGCTCGCCCAAAGCTAATGAAGCTTTCGCTCATTTTGTTGGCGTTATTCGCAAACTCGAGTAATGATTGTTGTCTCCGAAAGCCCCAATAATTACACTGACATCACTATTCTCTGCAAACAATCTCGCAGAACAGAGTACGAGTTTTGCATTGCATTCGTAATCCGTGAAGACAGGCGAAAGAAGAAACACTTTACGCGCATTACCAGTAACACGGCACGCACTCCGGTCCTGACCCTCCGCTTCGTTCCAACATCGCTTCAATTGCTGCCTAATCTTTCGCAATTCACAAGGTACATTCACTCATCATGCACCGCTCAACTCAACTCTTGTCACAAACAAACATTGCCTTTAAACGATCGCTTTTGCAACGAATCAACATTTTTATTGTCACCGACAACGCTTCTACAATTGCTCATTACTTGCGTTACATTTCTATTACTTTTTTACTTGTTCTCAACACCAACAACTCTACTCGCAACAAATATTCGCTCATATTTCACTGAAATTCATATCGTTGCAACAATTTTAAAACACTTGCATTTGTGTTCATTTCTGTATTCATAATTGCAAATTTGTACATTATTTTCTCCAAAGCATAAAATTCCTTAACTTCAATTTTTAGAAAATAGTGAATGATTGCTGTCCATATTAATTGATCGTTGGAAACTTTATCTATAAAAACATTTTTATTCCTCCTAATCATTGTTTACAATAAATTGAAAATTGAAATGAAATGAAACAAAATGTTTTCAAAAATAATCATTTTTTGATATATAAACAAATGCAAAATAATCAACAATCAACATTACACAAAGATTGCGAAGACTGGTGATTTGTCTGACCGACAAAATTTTTGCAACAGTTTTACTCGCTTACAGCTTCGCTCTGATTACATTTGTTCACCGTTTATTAATCAAATCGCAGTGATATATAGGATCCTCGCAGGATGTTATAACTTTGATGACAGTATATGAATGCGTTAAATAAATCAGAAGTTTGTTGGAGTTGCGAAAAAGAAATGAAATTAAGAATGGAAAAGCGAAATGAGTGCAATTTCGTAAATACAAGCAAAAATGATGAATAATAGCAGTAATGTGACACCAATGCTGATAAAATAAAGTCAATTAATAAGAAATATTAATAAAAAGCAGAAAATGTCATATTTGAATCATTGCTCACAAAAACAGCAGCGATTCCATTTTTTCAATTTTTTCGAAACGTTTGTTCGTACAACTTTTTTGTTTGCTTGCAATTGCAGCATTCATTTATCATTGAAACAGAATTATATTTGTTCTCATTTTTTAAATCAGTGAACGAACATAATAAACTAAGTTCACTGAAAACAGTAAAACTATTTTCATCTCAGCGAACTGCGAAATGCGTGATTTATTCAATTTACGGGATTCACTTTCGATTTATTGTACATTAGTTACACCAATCAAATGAAAACAAGAACAAATTCAACTTTCTGAAGAACAACTCTATCAAACCATTTGCTTCAAGTGGTGCACAACATTGAGACAAAAGAGCACAGCTTTATAAAGTTACGTACAGCGCTAAATAAGTATTCCTGCAACAATATCAGCATTATCGTGTTTTCGTTTAATGTTTTTACATGCACCTCAATCGGCGACTTTATTTGAGCAATACTCTTTAATAAAATGTAGAATACCGCGACAAATGCAATGGCAACTCAGTAACGACATTTGTGATATTTTGGAACACAAACCGATTACATCTCAAAAGTAAACAATTCCGAAGAAATTAACAGCGAAAGAGGAGTCTAGCAATGAAATACTTTCCGAACAAGGATTGTTCTCCAGGGATGTGGTGAAAGCTATAAGATCGATTGGAATTAATGTTTCAAAGTCTACTGTTCAGAAAGTTCGACATGGAATTGGATTCAAACTGGTGTTGAAATTCAAAGCCTGTCGAGTATCCTGGTACTCGCCCGAGTTCATGTACGAGGTGTGTGCGAAAGGGTGAGGGAAGACTCGGGCACTCTCCAGCTGCCTGATTTGCGCGATCTGATGAATGATCATCTGATGGTGAAAGACAAGTCGAAATTGAACAGGTGTTAAGAAGTTTTGTATTCCGAGATTTAATTGTAATTTAATTGTTGAATTGTTGTACAGGAACGAATACGCTGCTGCAAAATTAATGTGAATTCGAAGGCTATATGGTCTCCTATTTCGGGTATCTTTTGAACAGGTTTTACTGTATTTCAAACTTTCTCTTTAAAATAAACACCAAACTGCCGCGAATCGCTGCAAAAAAGTGATTGTACAGTAGTGTTGCAAACAATACCAAATATCTGGTACAGACTCTTATCGCTACCGCTGACAGCCGCAACGATAATTACCGTTCTCGGAAAAAATGTCGCTAACGCTTGAAGATAAAAGTCGTTACCGAGTGGTAAAAGTCGGTAATTATCGTTTTTAAAAATATTTACAATTCGGTAATGGAAATACTCGACTTTTTTCGCGATTTTTTATCGACTTTTACCGTTACTCCCGTCATATCTGTATGGGACCAAAGTTATTCAAATTAGCATCAATTTGTTAATTATATTTATCTCAACGGGAAATATGATGATTTTTGCAAAAGCTTATGTTTAACACTGTACACTGTATATAGTATGTTTATTCTGACTACAAATTGAAGTTGGTCCTCACAGTGTAAGTTGCAAAGTTGTAGAGAAAAATAAAATGTGAGTGTTGTTAAGTACACTGTGTTCGAGTAAATTTATTGCAACATTGAAATTGAGAAGAGCGACAGTTGCAGTCACCGAGTGCGTTGCAAATTAAATTTGCATTTAAAACGGATCGCAAACAAAAGCGAACAGAAGACAGTCTCTGAACGCAATGCAATGTTTGCGTTATTAAAATAATGTTAATTGTTGTATAACTCGCATAAAAGTAAATTACCAGTGATTCAATAACACACAATGATATTTGCAAGCCATGAATTAGATTAGTATGAAAAAATTTAATAAATTCTCTTTTCATGGCGATTTCGGCGCGGAGAGTCTTTGAAAGCAAGTTTCAGTGCAGTTGTCCTTACAGTACAATAAATGTTTCCACACAATTTGTTTTACATTACAACGCAATGGTCATTTTTGCCGTTCATCCACTGTTTGTTGTGTACTTCAATCGCAAATTATCGGTCGTTTTTCTTTCACTGAAAATGTATCAAACAACAACAAGAGTTCGAACGAAGAATCGAATTACGTTTGAAGCTAATTGGAAACATTGAAATTGACAGAGATATTAATTAAGTTTTAATAAAGCGATTGAAATGTGCATCGATCGGTCGTAAAAAACAAGTCGAATACAAAACGCATAATGCGATTGTTTCTTGAGGAATTATTGCATTTCGGACACGCAATTATTTTTTCAAACATATAATCAAATTGAACTAATTTGCAATCAAATAATAACAATAAATATTGAATCTGGAGAAGCGAATAATTCGATTACTTCTGCTCTTTCAAATGTCGATGCATTCGCTTTAAAATAACGATATATTCTCATTGCGAAATCGAAGCGCTTTCTGTGAGTCAAACAGTTATTTGATTCATTTTTCATAATTCACAGAGAAGTGTGCGACTTTGTATTTTTCATGCGAATTGTGACTCAAAGAGAGGCAATCGCCGACAACGCAGAGGGAACTGTTTTTTGCATTGCTCTTTGTAATCGACACTGAATGTATACATTCGCTGTACACCACTTCTACTGCTTCTCTGTGGACGTAATTTAATTACAGAGACTTCTGAAAAGAGTGTTCGCTCAATTAAAAAAAGTGATGCTTTAACCTCTTCTTCTTCTACCTTTTTGCGAGCGAATGTGAAGCGAAACAACAAAAGAGTGTCTAAACGATTCGCGAGAGTCGAGTTCGTCAATTAAAATCATTGCTTTGTCTGATTTTCAATTAAGTATAGATTCGATGTTTGCTGTGCGACTGTTTTTGCAGTGTTTAATGTTGTCACTGTTGTCTGCCGGTATTCATCTTTCCAAAGTTCGACAAGAAAGTGTGCTTTCAGGAAACAAATGGCGAATTGTGTGCTTTGCTCGCATACAAGCACATTGTAAATGTAGTTAGTTTGCAATCATTTTCAATAATTAGTTGAGAACACAAGTTTGTTTGGGCGCCGAGATTGCAGTCAGAGTGTTGCTGCGTAAATATGAGATATGTGCGCCATTAAATCAAATATTTCACCACTATTTGAGCAGTAATAGTGTACAGTAATATTGTTACTCGAATCGAATATTAGACAACAGTTGAAAGCGTTTCGCGATTGCCGTAATTTGTCACTGAAATGCTGGCCGTTAATGTTGCATATTTGTTGATGAAAAGCGAATTACAATCGCTTACATGGAGTAATTTGCAGCTCGTTCGTTTGTGTCGAATGTTTGCACAGAATTGCAGTGTAAGTGAAGCGAGTGGCAACAAAATGGCAACAAATTACCTCAATTCTCACGAATTGCTATCGGCTGCGAAAGAAAGAAGTAAAAAGTTAAGAGGTCTAAAATTGTAGTCTAATGTGTTTCGAGGCATTCATTCTCTTTTTAAAGTTTGTACATTTTTACTTCGATTTGACAGCACTTTACGCGCATTACGACAAAGAGATGAGAAAAAGCTGCAACTGATGCAACGATGCAACTGCTACACTACTTTTTGCTAATATCAGCTAAAGTAAGTTATATTTGAAAAATTTCGACTCACAGACATGCGATGCGATGCACCACTTTTTTAGTTTGAGCCTCATTTTCAAAAGTGACAAATGTTCCCAAGTCTCGCGAAAAGCATCGTTCGCAGAGTTGCAACGCACTCATACAATCAACGAGACTGCATTCACTGCATTTCTCAGTTCGCATTCACTGTACAAACAGTTAAATTTAAGCGCAAAAACAACCCTCCACTGCGAACGCTTCTTTCCAGATTGCATTTTACAATTTAATACTTTTTTCACTTTTGCGCCGCTTTCGCCCCTCTCTGGACACAAATTCACTGTTTGTTTGTCTGCCAAACTGACTCTTCGCAAGACAACCAGTGACTGATCACCGGACGATCGACCGTTGCGAGACAAAACAGTTCGCACAGTTTGCACATTCAGTCTTAATTCAATTACAATTTAAGTAATTTTTGGCCACTTTTTTCTGATGAAAAGCAGCGTTAAAAAAGGTTATTCGACCGGAATCCGTGAGTCGTTTCGGATGCTTTCGAATCGTTTGCTTTTTATTTGCTGCCAACAACTAACAAAGAGGAGCGAAAATTGCGTAATTGTTTTATTTAATTAAATTATTAGCGAACAATATTGAAGTGAATCGCAGTGAACCGCTGCCTGAAAGCTGCCTCTGCAAGCAGCGACCACGCCTCCAAATACAGTGAGTGCACAGCCACACTCGCAGAGAACTGCGACTCGCCTCGGCTGCGATACAATCACATGGGCGGTGTTCGTAAAGCGAAGGGTGGTTCTGTCCGTGTCCGCAATGCGAGAGGAGGGCTGTTTCGAATGTTTTCCATAATCGCATTACAGCAAGAGTTGTATAAAAGCGATCCGGGAAATTCGGCTCTCGTTTGCGTTGAAAGCGATAGTAGTGCACGTCGCGCACTATGTAACTCATTTGCGCCAAGAAATGCGACACTTCTTCGTTTCTTTAACACTCGTTCTCTGCTCACAAAACAACAAAATTGAAAACATTGCGAACTTTGAGAATGGAACAGTTGACTGAGTTCGTTTCGAAGTCGTTCGCAGCGGAACGTTTGTCGTTCATTTCTTCTCCTTCGATGCAATCGTCAGCGGCGATCACGACTCCGACTTCCCTGTTGAGTTCGACGACGCTAGTAAGTGCTTCGACAAACGTTGCTCTGTCGTCACTTCAACTGTTTCGTGCTTCAAATCCTAATTTGCAGCCTTCTACTTTGCATTCAGTGGTCGACCGTTTGAATGGAATCGCGTCTATTCCAGGCTTTCAGTTTTTCAATCCTGCGTTTCATACTCCGCACGTCGTTCGCGCACAACTTAACTCTTCTCCAACAGGCAGTTCTCAACATAACAGAGAAAGTGTGAGTCGAGACTCTCAGGGAGCAAACAGCAATTCTGAAGAACCGGAAGTGACCAGTGTTGCCGATACAGAAGATGACAACAACACTAGCGATTCAATTGGTGAGTGTCACGTGAATTTTGCAAAATTTGCAGCGATTCAGCAATTGCAAACATGCATTCTGTTAGTTGTTGCAGTATTTGTTGGCATGTTTGTTGAGTTTGGATGCAATAAAACTGCAACGAAACAGCAGCGAGTGATTAGAGATGAAATGAAGTCCCAAGTGGCCACAGAGCGCATTGCAAATAATACTTTTTTGAACTTTGATTTGCTGTAATAAATGATCGAATGTTCCATGTTTTACGTGATCGCTGCAAAAAGTGAATTCAATTTTCGGTGAAACACAGCAAATATTGAAAGAGACTAAAGAGATTACTGCATTTAGAAGCCTCTGCGAACGGATACGCCTCCGACACTGCAATTGCTTCTGCGAATCTAATTGACCGCAAAAAAGATGTGATTTCTCCGATCGCCGTAACGTCAGGTAATAATTACGTGACAACAAATCGAAATTGCATTACATTTTTCACTGTTTATAGGTCGCGATTCTGTTCTCAAAGAGCACGAGGAGCGCAAAGAGAAGCAAAAGATTGAGATTCATTCGCAAACTGCTCAACAGCAACAAAAAGTGAAGCAGCGGCGTTCGCGCACCAACTTCACTTTGGAACAACTGAATGAGTTGGAACGATTGTTCGACGAGACCCACTATCCGGATGCCTTTATGCGGGAAGAGCTCTCGCAACGTCTCGGCTTGTCCGAAGCGCGCGTGCAGGTAATCATCACTCAGCATTGCATGTGTTTGTCTCACATGCATGTTCAGCGACGACCAGCGTCCAGAGAGTGATTTGTTGCTGTCGACGCTTGTTGTCACTGCGATTGTGGACGTCGAACAGTAATATGATTAGCGGTGAAACATTATATGTATGGCGAGAGTAACTCGCAGCGATCGCCGCATCGGATCAAACAATTATATTGATCTGACGGGGAGATTCTTATTGCACTTTACGTGCGCACTTCTTTCCAAGCTTTTCTATTAATTTAATGCGCATTAAAGTCATTTATTTGAGTAAAGCTTGAATATAAAGTAGACAATTGAGAATTGCTTTAAGCATCGCAAATCGAATTAAATGATTAATCAGTTTGCAAAATGGAGCGTTGGTCACTCTCATCCATAAACTTTCGCGATTAATTAACGAACGATGGCATTCATTCTTTTTCTTTTGATGACTTTCGCAGTCACAATTAATATTGATTTCAGTTTTATAAATTAAACTGATTACTGTGTCCGCACACATTCGCTAGAAACACAAGCAACTTTGCTTTCGTTGCAAGCATCACAAATGTTGTTGAAATTTATACTCGTTTTACTTTTAGTAATTAGTAACGAGTAAATTAAATGAGAAGTTTAATCTCAATCAATTCTAGTTAATCTCTTTCAATAAAAGAGGCATTAACGCAGCGAGTGCAGTAAACCAAAGTTGCAATCACTTTAATGGAACAATAATACGCAGTGAGATAGATGTCTTCGAGTGGTCACCATTCGCAACACTTGCAATTCAATGCGCTAATTTACCTTTCAATCAATTAAACTGTGAGCAGCCGAAAAGTGACCCTCCGTTATCCTCGCTGCGAGTGTAAACGACGAAAAGTCATCACTGCGAGAGATGCGGGAGAATGATGCGAACTCATCTCATCTCCCTGATACGCTGTTTAACGCACACTGTGTTTGTTTCACAACAACCTCGTTCTCATGTGTGAAAGGCTTTCACACTTTTCGCAGTCTATAAACAAAACTAAAAGTTTCGAGAAGTTCGGTAATTGATGTTCTTTTAAAACTGTGTGTTTGCAGTGAAAATAATACGAATCAAGAGATAAGTGTTCATTTATAATTAAATGAAAACGCTTTTAGAAACACGAAATATAATAACTGTGATTTCATTGCGAAAAGCGTCGCATTATTCACAGATTCATAAATTCAAATTCAAATTTGCGATTTACCCGATTTACCAGTTTTGTATGAATGCAAATGAATGTCATTTGCTGACACTCCGCGACGCGATTATTTTATTGAGAAACAGTTAAATGTTTACTATTACTTATGTTGCAATTGAAGCGATCGCAAATGTGATACAAAGCACAGATTTACATAATAAGCTTTCATCGTTTTCATAAGCAATTGTGAATATTAGTGCACAATTGCAGCGTTGAGCGGAGAGCGTTGCGAAATAATGCGAGTCTGCATTCACTTAAAGACGTAACATAAAGAATACATAAAGCAAAGCAATCAATTTAAATGAAAGTGAACGCATTTCAGACAACTGTTGTCGCTTTTAAGATACAATTGAAAAGTGACCGAATCGTTCGTTCGTATAGAAAGTGCAATAGTTGCTAATTCAGTTTCTCGCTGCAATTAAAGAAGCTGTGAATCTTAGTGAGCTGTAACTGCTCCTCCGAGAAACAGCGATTCATAATAATGCTGTTCAAGCGCAACATCAGCGTAATTGTTAGCCAATTGATTGGCGCAAATTTACAGTGATGCAGAACATCGCTTTGCTCGTTTATTACGCAGTCAAACAATTATCACTTAATTGTCGCGTTCAATTCGAAAGTGTGCACAAGCACTGCATTACACTAATTGCCTTTGCGATCTACTATTAAATACGATTATTTACGCAGGTTTGGTTCCAAAATCGAAGGGCGAAGTGCAGAAAACATGAGAGTCAAATGCAGAAAAGTAAGTCTTATGAACATAGAACATAAGCGATAAGGTCCATGCTAAGTGATGTAATTGTTTGTTTGTTTTCATTTGACAGCAGGTCTAATGATGGCTTCAAGCACTCCAATTGAATCATCGCGCATCGCGCCATACATAAATGTTAGCAGTTCTCCGACTCCTCGAATGACGACAACAACGAGTACTCCGGAACGGTTCCCAGCTTTGATTCCAACAACTCATTACTTGCCGTACACTGCTGATCCGGCACTACTGGCTGCAGCACATCACTACACCGCTGCAGCAGCGGCAGCGGCTGCAGTTCATGGAAGTTCGACCTCACCAGGATTTCTGTTTTACCCAACGGCTGCTCACCCGTTTAGTTTATCCGCACTTTTTGCCGCTGAACGATTCAACACGAAGAATTCAAGTATTGCTGACTTACGTTTGAAAGCTCAAAAACACGCGGCGGCTTTAGGTTTGTGAATGTGTACAAAAGAAAATTATGTTTTATGCATTTGCATTTCATTCAGCAATTAATGACCTCAATTCAGTGAATTGTTACTAAATAATTGAAACTCGCGAATACTTTTGTACAGAAGTTGAAATTTGGAAGTAGAGTTCACATTGATAAAATATGTAAACGACTGTAACGAAATGAGCACATTAAATTAACAGTGAAACAATTTGTGAATGATTTGCAATGAAAGTGTCGCGCGACGGATCATTACCTCAAAAGGGTCGTCGAACAAACGCTCTTTAATTTCGATAATGTTGAAAGCTTCGAAAGCAGAGGTCCAACTGACACTTGCAATCGAATGTGCGATCCTTCGGGATTTTTAAATATCACCACCAAAGAGCGACACAACACCGATTCTAGAGTAACCCTCTGCGATTGATAGGCACGCGAATCTCGATAGCATTCGCAGTCAGTGTATTCCATGTTTGCCGCATAATTTACGGCCGCGAAAAGCTTTCGATTGCATTGATTGTTGAACAGCGAACACTAGTTTCAATGCAACACAGAACCGCTGTTTACATAGGCCAGCAAACAGTTTATCATTCTTATAAATTATTGAATTACGGCTAAAGACGTAATCAAATTTGCTTCTCTGGTATTACATGTCGTCGCACATTTCAGACGATCGCAGAATCAGTGACAGCCATCAACGAGCATATCGTTCGTTCACAATTAAGAGTCAAACTGTTCTCCAGTCAACCAATGCTCACAAATGCTTCTCATCCTTTCCGATCTCTTGCCGCTGCATTTCATTCATTGAATCAAAAAGTGGTCGCAACTCATCAATTCAAAAAATGCTCTATTCAGTAAGTGTTATATCAAATTTAAATATCCGAACCAATCGTTTAAAACGTATGAAACGCACACTGAATTTGTTTGATTTATCGCTTTCCAACAAAAAAGCAAACATTCATTGCTTGCATGTTGTACACATCAAATTTTATTGAGCCTCTGTTTGTGATTTTCGGCTGAAAACAAATATTTCATGCTGACCTTTTGAAACAAACTTTGCAAATATCTTACACTACGAATTTCTTCTTTATTGAATATATAATTTATTTTGTGTGCACATGCTTCTTTCTTTTTTGAACCTGTACGCCTCTGTTTTGAAGAAGACGTGAATACAACACATTTTAAACATAAGTTTTGAAATACAGTTTCGATTAAAAAGTTATGTTGATACCCATCAATTTTAACTAACTTCAATGGGAAAGGGATGCGGATCCGCATGACTTTATGATCTAAACTGTTTGTTTAATTGTGAACCAAAAATTATTAAAGTAGTGACAATACTAAAATTAATAAATAATAAACTAAAATATTGCAGTCTTTTTATAGTTTAATTATAAATTTTCAAGAGACTCTTTAAATTCAAATCTTTCAAAGATGTTTTGCTCATAAACAGCATTATGAGACGATTGAATTGAGATGACAGACAGAATAGTTTTATTGAATATCACAAACACATTTTGTTTTGTTAATGAATGTGTTACAGAATGACACGCAATAACGACGACTCATGTTTCGTTGTGTAAACACAAGAGAATATTTTATGGAAACGAACGAAGAAAGAAGACGTTTATCCAATTAAGATTAGATGCGATGATTTGCAGGGCTCAACAAAATTCAATAAATATGATTTGCAAAGCAACAGAAAGCATTCTTAATGCATTCACAGCAAAAACATCACTGATTTGAAATGAGTGCACGCATACGTCTACATTTTATCGCATTTTTGTTCTCTTACCCAAAATTTGCGTTTAAATTCTTGAAACTCAATAAATGGCAAAAAAGAGAAACTTATTAAAACTAAATTGTTTAATCTCTGTTCATTAATAAGTTTACCTCTAAATTATTAGTGATAAATTATTATTATTGCAATGTTCAGCTACTACATGGCGCTTAGAAAAGAACATATTTTAATCTAATATACTTAAAATGTTTAAAACAGTATATATGGTAATTTGAAATTTTAATTGTTCATGTATTTGTCTTGTACCTAATTTTCTAGAAATTGTCAGTTTCAATTTGCGTGCAGAAAAATATTAGTAATTTGCTTTTCTCGCTTAAAAGTATGTAAACTTTTCGAGTTCTATTAAATCTGTTATAATCTTTACGTAATCTGTAGTAACTTACTCTTCTCGACATTTTTTGACATTGAGTTGTTGTTTGCATCATTTTAAACTTCGATACTACGTACAACATTTTGTACTATATTTGTTGCTAGATTTTTATTCACTAAAGTTTTGAAGTAAAAAATAGTCATTATAATCAGTGATTACTGAATCATTATTATTAATAATTATTATTAATCACTATTAACGAATACCATACTTCCGCAAATTAGCCGACATGTCGGATAAATTGAATGTAACCTATTTTTCAAAAAAGCAAAGGACGTTCAATCCGACGTGTCGGTATAAAGTGAATGCAAATTTTTTATTGAAAATTTTAATCAAGTTCTAAGTAATCAAGTTTCCTCAATATCATTATCACTGTCAACAATTTCGAATGAAGGTCTATTGCAACTCTGTGAATAATACCGCAACCAATCAGAGATTTCACTACTAAGTCTTTAGACACATTCGACTACGCGGTAGAAACTCACACTGTAAC
>NCKV01000521.1:0-16749 GCA_003675905.2 Leptotrombidium deliense
AGAGTGAAAGCAGCGATGATTCTGTTGTCAGCTGTAAAAAGTTGATAAGTGACGATCAGTGCGAACAAAGCGAACGAAAATGTGTTGAAAGCAATCAGCAGAGCACCGTAAACTCATCAATTGATAATTCGAAATCGTTACCGAAGCCGGCTTCACTGCGACAGCGAACATCGGTGCCAACAATAACAACAGTCTCGAACAAGAAGAGTCCGTTTACTCCTCCGTCGAGCAGCAATTTGTCTGCAGTGAAACAGTGTCTGAAACCAGTGAAAAGTGCAGCTCCAGGAATGCACCAGCAAATGCATCAAGCAGTGCATCCTTCGATTCATTCAATGCTGGAAACTCATCTGTAGCGAATATCGAGCTTCTTTGCGCTCTCGAGGCGTTTTCATTGAAACTTTTCAATTAATGGTGACTTACCAGAACCTCAATGTATTCGTTTTTAGAGTATTTCGCGTTAAGTGTAACATTTGATTTTATTTATTTCAAAGCTTTTCTGTAAGTATTAATAATGAAAAGCATTTTTCGTGCAACAAAATATTCACGAACGGCAACTGTAATTTTACAGTTATATTCAAATTATGATACTTGAGTACATTTCCTGAAATACTTTCGAATACTAGTATTTGCAGGAAAAGACGAGAAGAGCCACATTTCGTATATTATTATATATACAAATAAGAAATAATGTAACAAATAATATGTGAGTGCAAAAACAAGAAATGGATGCCAAATAGTTGATGTTTTCAGGAATTCAAGCGAAAGGCATCAATGATTAATCAATAAACTGTAATGCATTCGAATGCTAGTCATACTTGTAGCGAATGCTTTGTGAAGAATTGTCTTTATAATGCAATAAAAAAGAAACAAACTTTATTTACTGAGAATACTCGACGGCAACTGCAGCTCGCCGATCAGCAGCGCGTATTGTCTTCTGTCCACTCCGCAAATTAAGTTTGCGCAATGATTGCAAACGGTTCGCAGCGAATCTTCGCCTCACATTCCGGCAATGAAAACAACGAATGAATAGTAAACGGAGAAAAGTGCGAGAAGTTTAGTGCCGCGCTCCGAATTACGTGAAACGCAGTAAATTACTTTTTATTCAATCGCATTCGTACATTTACACTCGCGTGTAGTTCACTCGCGGCCGTTATTTACTCGCCATTCGTTTCGATTCGTTTTTATTATCACAAAAGACTGGCAAAGATTGTCGAATACACAACTTTGTTCGCAAATATGCAGTCTCTTTTGTCTGCGTGTGTACTCTGCGATCACTGCAACGTTGTACACAACGAATCGTTGCGCTCGCCGTTCAGTTCATGAAAAGGAAAGCGAATGAGCTGAACTTGGTGGAAACAAACGCGAAGACAATGAATGCTTTGCAAAATAATAAAAGCGTCTTTTCTTGTTTGTCGTCATTATTGTTTAATGAAAATCATTTCTCTGCGAAAACAATGTTCGCTATTTTAGATGAAAACGCGTGAAAATGTACACAGAATTATTTGTGAGGTGCGAAAGCTGTACTTTTTTCAATTTGTATTTCGAACAATGTTTCATCATCATTTGAACACTTATTGCTACTTTTTGTTAACAGTTACAAAAATTACAGTTTTCTCTCTAATTTACAAATATTTGGTACACGTTTTTTCGATCTCATTTCGTTTTGTGTGAACGCACTGTCGACAAACTGAGGTTTTCCGCTTTTTAGTTAAAGCTTTACTTTCACTTATTTTACTTAAAAAAGAACAGAAAAGGAATACAATCGCAAAGAAAACGTAATAAGAGTGCCGAATAACGGCTAACTAGAGTAGACAACGATTGCAGTGGTCGTAGAAAATAACGACAACACAGTTCGTAAAATGATACAAAAATGTAAAGCATTAGAAATGAATGGTTCTATTAAATTTGAAACAAAGAGTCAATTAGATTCGCGACTTGTTCGATTGAATCCATTTTTGGTTGATTAAAAACAGCTCTGAAACTTGGATGACACTTTTAGTAGTTTGCTATGTTTCTCGGCGTGTTTTCCATTCAGTAATTGCTGCAGTTCTATTCGCAAATATTTACACAGGATTTCGTCCACATTTTAGGTGACACGGATTACAAATTTTGCAATCGTTTGCAGTTTACAAAAAACTAATAATAATTGTTACAAAAATTGCTGTTTCTTTGTCGATCACAAAATTAGTTTTCCTGAAGCTTGGAGGTCACTGCAAAAAACGTTCGAAAGTAGAAAACGATGACGATATGTGGCTGCTTCGAGTATCATTCTTCTCATTCTTCGAAACGACCAGTCGAGACAGCACTTCGAAACAATGTAAAAACGCACAGCTTATGTAAAGGCACAGTCGTAGCGAATATGTGTCTCTTTGCGAACAGTCACTGGAACTTCAACAATTTTACATAAAAAATGATGTCTGTGGTTATCCGTCGACACAGGATGAATAATTGATTGTTGACTTAAAACGCGATCGCGACTCGAATGAGAATAGCGTAATTAACTTAATGCGTTTACACGTTATCAACGAAGAACTCGATGAGAACAGATGAAAACAGATGAAGTAGAACAGATGAACAAGAGTGCAGTTTATTCCATTGCATTCCTCAACAATGTAACCATGGATTATCACTTTTGCGGTAATATGAGTACGTCGCTATAAGAGACAACTGATTAATTACACGTTTCCAATTGATTCACGTTAATTTATCGAAATGAGTGCCTATTCTGATCACTGAACGTTTGATTAATGGTCGCGACGTTCTGAGATTTCAGTGTTTCGCCGAAGATTCGAAGGGAATTGAATACACAGGAAATTTCGTTTTTAAAGCAAATATTTGAAAGATAACGTAAAAAGAGACTATTATTCACTTGTTTTCGTCGCAAAAAACAAAAGATTTATGCACAAATGTCGTTTGCGTAACAAGTTTCTCGCGAAAATAATGCCACATTTATTGTCAATTAGTGCACACTTAATTGCGAACTTTGCTGCACTGCTGTTTATGCGTCAACGAAATGTGGTGCAAATGAAATGAGATTCTGAGTACTGCTAATCTGAGTAAACGCAATAAAAAGCATCACAAGACATACGTGAGACATGTGAGTCGAAGCCATGGCTGCCGTCTTCATGTGAATGCAAAGAATATCAAAGTATGATACAGCAGGAAACAGTTGAACAGCAATCTCTCAAACAACTGCAACAATAATTCGGCTTCTCTTTTCCAGAAGACAGACTCATTTCGCGAACCACTTCCGCGAACATTTCGTTCACATTGCACCGATTTTTGGCCGAAGTTTCCATAAACGGACAACCCCAAGACTGTGCCAACCCCATTCCTTCGACAGTTGACACTTCTCGCTGGTGTTCGAGATCCACTTTATTACCCACTAAAAGAATAGGCACTCTTTCGTTTCCACCTTTCACTCTTATTATCTGTTCTTTCATCGATTTCACGTCTTGAAACGTCTGATGATTCGTTATCGAATAAGCGACTACGAATCCTTGTCCGTTCTTAATATAAAGATCTCGCATTGACGCGAACTGTTCTGTGCCCGCAGTGTCCAAAATCTCGAGAACACATGGAGCGCCGTCCACTTCGATTTCTTTCCGATAGAAGTCCTCAATTGTTGGGTCATACTTTTCCATAAATGTTCCGGACACAAACTGTACAGTTAAAGCAGATTTGCCGACACCTCCGCTGCCCAAAACAACCACTTTGTACTCTCTCATCGTTCACGCGGTTCAGAGGTTACAACGACCGCAATCATAAATTGTTTCACTGCTGAAAAACAAAGACCGTAAACGATACATGTTTAACAGTTGCTGTCGAGCAGTGCAATGCGTTCTGAAAAATGAGAAAAGTGCGCAAAAAGTGAATAATTAATAGCGAATGAAAAAGAACGGAAAACTCTTTTCTCTCATTACACGACACTGACTAAAAAAGAAGAAAGGCCTGCTAACGAAAGCAAGGAAAAGAAAGCGTAGCAAGCAGTCATTGAATCATACCTTCGACGAGTTGCGACCAAAAGTGAACAAAACGAGTTCACAGCGACTCTTCGATAAATTGCACTTTTATTGTCGACTTGTGAACAGTTGGTAGAAGTCGAACGATCGATGGTCACTCGCAGGTCACAGTCAATGTCGCAACACATTCGAAGCAGTCTCGCAGTCAGTGAAAGGCATCACAGTTTTCATCGCACTGTTTGTGTTGCAGTTCACTCGCCGTTCGCTTCACTGTTCGCACGCAGCACTGACAGCAGTGTGCAGTGCAAGCACAAAACGCACACCGCACTCTCCGCATTCAGACACGCCTTTCGACGTTCGTTCTCTCCCTGTGTCCGTCGATAGCGACACGCGGCGACACTTGCGGACTTTGTCCGTATTCGGTTTTATGTAATCGCGGTTTACACACTTTTCACGCAACAACACCGCCACTCGAGGCCGAAGAAGAACAAAAAACCAATATCTGTTGTTTCGTGCGCTCCTCGATGCGTTTCACTGTTTGTTCTCAATTTTCGTGATTTTTCACACAACAATTAACATTTTGCGTTTCGCTTATTTGCTCAGCGTATTAATCTCAGATTCAAAGACGAGTCAAAGATTTCGGTGTTATTGTCCGACCATCAAAAGAGGTCACGCATCGTATTTCGGTCACGAGTACTGCACAACATTTGTGAACTGAACTCTGTGTGACACGGAAATCGGTTCGAGACTCACAAATGTTTCGAAACGCACACAACACGACGAACGCATAAATCGATTCGATCGAGTAACGCAATATTTGAAGATACTTTTTATACAATTATTTTTATGAACACTATTTTTAACAAAAAATATGGTTTTACCGAAATTGTGTTTTTCATTAGAATTCGAAGAGTAAACAAAAAGATTTAGAATAAAGTGAGAGTTGATGAGCCATTCAATGAATCAATATTTCGGTGTTCTGTGCATTGAAAGAGAAAAGACATCGCTTCTGTTCGGTAATTACAGCCGTAATCATTAATTGAGAGAAAAGTACTCAAAAAGCAAACTTCTGTTTTTTCGATTTTCACTTTTGCTGTTTTTCTTTCTGTTTTGCAACAAATACTCGCGACGATTGATTCTCATCTAATTCGCGTTCGTTGTTTTCATCTTATTTTCAGTCACTTTTCATTTTTTATTTCTATTTTAAACTCTAATTTTTTGTACAAAAAGCTTTGCAACGTTTACGCGAACTGTGAAAATTGTAACGTTTTCTTTTTTACACAAAACTTTTTTTCGAGAAAATTTTCTTTTTGAAACGTTTAATTAAATGAATCGACGTTTTGACTTATTTTCGTTCGATTTTTCATTCGCTGCGAAAACTGAAAAAAAGAAACAAAGGCGAAAATGGACGAGAACTGTTCTCTGAAAACGTGTGTAAATGTGATACTGGTTCTCGGAGAATAAAGTTTTCAATTTCAAGCATTGAAACGAAGTTTCGAGTGTGCAATTTAAATGGGTGACTCAATGCATGGGGAAGCAGCTATTTTCAGTGCACATTGTTTGACTGCTGTTTACAGTTTGCGATGCAGTGAATATTGCGGAGATCAAATGCAGAGCAACGATCACTCGAGTGCTCTTCTCTCGTATTTGGATTGTAACCGAAATATGCACGAAATTCGTTTGCAAACAAAACCCACGCAATTGAATGTCGTCCGTGAATTGAATAATGCTTAATTTACGAAACAATAAATTATTGTGAAGAAATAAAACTCAATTGGAAAGGATACCGTTTAGTTTTCCATTTCCATTCGATTCTGCGAAAATGACAGAAGAAACATTTGCAATGGAAATTGATTTGATTAATAGTTGATTGCGAAAATCACGAAAGGCTCGATTCGCCGCCAGGATTGGAAGCGATGTCCGCTGAGCAGAGCAGCAGAATCGTGGGACGAGAAAACGATGAAAACAGAGCCCCAAAAGAGCAGCGCACAACTCGCAACAAAAACGTTTAATTGATTTCGAAAAGGAAACGAACACAGACTTTAGACGTTATCTGCGTTTCATTTGATATTCGCTTCATTTCCGACGCTTCAAATCAACTGCAATTTCGCCATAAATATGTATCATTCGTTTAATGCTATCTCACAACTTTTATTTGCGATTCGAAAAAAGTCTTTTTACTTCATTTCAGATTATAGAAAAGTAAACAGTAAATGTGTTTTTCTTTCTTTCAAACGTTGTACTCGTTTCATATTTCGCTGAGAAACACAAGAAATTATGAAACTTCGCTTTTAACGAGACTTCTCAGTAAATTGAGCGTTTGAAAAGACCTCTTGACACAATCGGAATTTGAGTCGTTTTCAACAACATCCAAAAGCCATTGCTGCGACTCCAGAATTTCGTTTTTCAGTTCATTGAGTAAGTAAAATGAAGGAACCGCAGTGATGACAACAGAGAAACAGAATATCGCTGATTGTCGAACAAATACTTGTTCGTGGTAACGAAACGCCCAAAGAAATTGTAGCAAACTTTTGCCCATTTGCCGCGAGGGCCACGTTTGTGATGCGCAGTGCAGTACAATGCCCAGTGTATAAAGCAATTTTCCGAGCAAGTAATGATCTTCTTCCAAATTAAACGTTATGTTTATTTCGTTGTAATTTTTCATAAGCGGATAAAAGAAATAGCCCGCGACCGATGCGAACTTGTTGATGGATGCTTCGGGCTCTCGAGATTTCGATGCTATTATTCTCGTTTTCTGTTTCAAGCGCGCATTGATTACAACTTTCCAATCTTCTTCTGCGATACTGGTTTCGCTCGAAGAGAGCGCGAGACATTTCATTTTCTCTTCGTTTTTTGATGCATCTTTAATTTGTTGGCAACTCACTCCTAGAACTTCAAGGATATCAACGCGGCGACTGATGCTTAGGTTGCGATCATAAAACTGAGAAGTCAAATACTCGGACACTGATCGAGGAGAGGCAACGCACAAAGCTACCATTGCCGAAAGCCTTAATTCATCGAAATTATCAATGCTGTAATTATCATTCAAATAGAGCAATGTTGTCGTGAATTCCACAGCAACCTCACCAACAATATCTGTGTTCGCCTTAATTACGTCGGCAGCGCTTTGCAAACAAATAATGGCCCAATCTGGCTTCTCATCATCCATTAATCCTTGCATACAGTCTCTCAAGTAAACGGGTTTCCTGCTCTTCGCCAAAGGAACATCACCAGACAAATCTCCGGCGACGAAAATATCGTCATCGCTATCATCGTCATCATTGCTCTTTCCAGCAATATTCGCTGAGTCTTGCAACTCGTCTCTGTTTTCTGTATCATTTATTGTTTCCTGAAGCACGTCAAACACATTCATATCTACTTCGTGATCGATAACAGGCTCGTTTAACAACAATTTTAGATTCTGGATCTCTTCAGTGTCTTCCACTTCAAAATCTAATTTGGGGCCATCAGTTTGAATGCATGTAATCAATGTCTGACCAACAAAAAGACCAATGCTTCTGATATCTGGTAAAGAACATTTTAAGAACAGTTGAATGCCATGCATTGTGGCATTGATGTATTCTTGTCTGTAACGCTCGAATTCACAATTCGGTAAATACTTGGACGCAATGAGAAGAATACTGCTTAGATAAACGTGTTGAGCCTTAGTCCGATACTTAATCGATAACGAATTGCACCAAGCGTTTAGCACATTACGAATAGCTTCTAAAAAATGTTGCTTCGAGTAAATCGCCAAATACTCAACGATATTTTTGACAACTGTTGACTCTTCAAAACAGCTCACCAGCAGCATTTTGTTTGTTAAGATAAATTTCAACTTTTCATTCCTTTCTAAATAATTATCAATTAACCAATAAACACATTTTGAGTTGGGCGAAAAACAGAAAATTGGCTTTACAAAATATTCCAAAAATCTGTCATTTTGGTTTTCTATAAGTTTGTGTGCGATTCGTCTCCAAATAAAATCATGTTCGCAGAGAACCATAATCGGTTGTAATGTGTGCTTCCAGAAAACTTTTGCATGATTGTTGAATAATATTCTCCCACTCAGAGAAGAAATGAAGCGTAAATCTGCTGAATGACCGTCTTTTATCATTTCGTGTATTTTTGATAAAGCAATGAATAATTTTTTCGATAAATGGGTAAAAAACGGAACTGGGAGACACTTCTTTGATGTTTTCATTTTATAGGCATTCGCAATAACCTCAGGAAATATGATCAATGATGTTTCAAACTGATCTTCAGTTGAAACTTCACACTGCCGATGATTCTGCAGTATTTTTTCAAAAGTTTGTCCTTCGAAAACAAACTTACAAAGTAATTGAAAATACTTATCTCTTCTCCTTGACGCTTCAATTTCATTTGAGAAATAATTAAAAACAATTAGGAAACTTTGTGCACAATCCTTGACAATGAAGTCATCATAAATGGCTTCTTTCCGCTGCTCGTCGAATAAACACGAATCGTATTTATTTAGTAATGTTTTCACCGCAAGAATATATGAATTCAGGTCCGATTTATGCGAATATTTTGTATACTGGTCCAGTAATTGCCAATCAATGGTACTTTGATTACACAACGAATTTAACAGTGGTTCCATTGCTCAAGAGTATTCAAACATACTTGTTTAACCAAATTCAGAACCAAACGAGAAGTGTGACGGAAAGTCTGTGAAGTAAAAGAGCAGCGTTTGAAGCATGAAAAGAACGCAATTTAAAAAACAGCGCAAACCTGTGCGAACGAACAGCTGACTGGTGGTTCGTACTGCGCATGTCACCAAGTGGCACAAATCGGTCCATTCGGTGTTTCCTGTGCAATTTAATCACAATTAAAACGTTATTTTAAAATAAGGCGAATCAAAACGAACATAGAAAGCAAACGAAACAAGAGAGTAAAATAAAGCACTTGGCGAATAAATCGCTCTCGTTTTTTTCTTTGTTTAAATCTTAAAACATCTCACTTTTTGACATAAATTGACTTATTCACAAATATTACATAAAATCGATTGAATTATAATCAATTGAATTTGAAATTGCGTCCAAAACGAATGTACAAATAAATGATGCATTGTGTAATATCCACTGATTTTGGACTGTGTATCTTTTGTTTTGATTTGTAAAAAGAAATCAATTGTTTTGCAAAAACATTTTTTAAATTAATACTGCAAAACTTTCAATAAATTTAATTTTATATAGAATACATTTTCTTCCGTCTCGTATTTTACATTTTATTGGCCAACAAATTCATTGTGGAAACTAAAACAGAATTCAAACATTGCCGTTTGAATTCGAATGTACACGTGTGTATGCTTTGGGATGCATTTGACTCATTCCTTCAATTTCATCGTTTATAATTATAGTTAGTTCAAGAATTGCGAGCTCATTTTGAAGATGCATTACCGATGACTTTTCCATTGACTGATGTACTAAGCCGCGTTTCCGATTGACTTAAATACTGGTTTAAATACGCAATTAAAGACTTCCTTTTAAACCTCTTCGCTTCTTCTATTACTTGATGTACAAAATAGTCCTTCGTTGGCCCTTTGAACTTTGAGAGCTGAACGCACAATGGCTCAAAATCTACAACAAAAGATTTTAGAAAATTAACACAAATAGGTTTAAAGAATATAGTGAGTATAAAATAAAATAAAATTGGCTTACTTTTTCCCGGTCGACGTACCAATTTGAAGAGGTTCTGTTTTATGGCCTTTTCTTCAACTGTTAAATGAACACGTTTATTATTTCCAGCTACCGCACAATTCGTAAGAGGTCCATTCACTAACTCAACGTGATTTGAAACACTGTTCGTTGTGGAAGGTAATCGGCCGTTTACTGGCTCAATGGTTGACGTTACAGGTGTTATATCGTCAGAAATTGGATTCACAACCTTAGGCCTTAAGCACGACTGTGCTTCGACAACTTCAGGAATCACAGGATTTGCGGGTTGCTGATTTTCTATGTCTACTTTTTCGTCTTCGATAGGCTGGCATTCTGGTTCAGGTGTATTATGATGATTTGTTAAATGATATTCATCATGAATGATTTGCTTAATAGATTCCAATGAATGGTCAGGTGATGTGTCCAAAGGCTTGGTTGGTATTATAACAGGATCATCTGGGAAAGATGGTGAATGCATTGGTGAAGAACAAGGTGAACTGTTTGGACTATAAGGCCTCTGAATGAGAAAATCTTTCGGAATTGGACCTGGTCTTCGTTTAAATTTAGATATAGGCGTTGGACTTTCAAGAATTCTTTTTTGAGAACGCAGTGGCGATTGTCCGCCACCAACTAAATCAATATCAGCCTCATCAACCATCATTCCTTTCTTATCGATTTTAAATGGATTTCCGAACATATGTTGCCTCACTGGTGCCGACTCCAATTCACGCAAAGGTGTTGGCATTTTCTTCAAATACTCTTGATAATTGCCCATTTGACTTATGGGTAAACTATGAATCTGATCCTCGTCTTGAAACTTAATGAGACCCGGTGGCTGCAGAAAGTTCAGTCTCATTTTGTGAATTTGATCGACGAGATCATACCGTACTATATCATACGGATTGCGGTAACACTGCACTTTCGTTTCTCTGTTTTTGTCTCGGAGACGAATTAAGAAAGATGAAAATTCATTGAGTTCATTTTTCAGCGCCGAAAACCTGGACTTCAAATCAGGATCTGCTAAAGCTATTTCAGCAACCCTTTTACCCGTATTTGAAACTTTAATTGTGTTTGGTGCCATCGGTTTTCCAGTTCCCACTGACATAACAATCTTGTCAAATTCCACTTTCGCCTGATTCTTAAGTCTCTTTAAATAATTCAACACCGAATAACTCAAGCAGTTCTCCAAATTGTCAGGCACAAGATTAGGTGGTGCACCCATTCGCGACAGCGCTCGCTTTAAGGGTGAGGCGTAATAAAGAGGCATATTTTTCAAGAAAGCATCAAACTGTATCTTCCATTCGCGCGTCGGTTTGCAGTGATGAACTTTGAATAACTCGTCGAGCAAAGGAAGCAAAATTGGATAATTGTACGGCAGAACAAACAAATTAACGCACGAAAGATTTGTGCTTGCCTTTAAATAACCAAATGGCAGGCCTAAATCACCGCTACTTTTGTGACTATTTGCGACGAAACACTGCCAGGCGACATTTGGCTGTTTTCTCGACAGTATGTATTGCGTCAGAGCACTCGGCTCTAACTCATATTTGTCAAACGGCAAATTGTCAATAACCATGTAATCACTGTTACTGCACGTAAACTTAACGATCGGATGAGAAGTGCGAGGAGGAAGCGACGGACAGTTCAGATCGGGCCAAAAAGCCTCTGGTATAGGCCAGTGGCCCACAGAATAACCTTTCTGAGCAGATCGCTGAACGTAAATAAGCTTTCTACAGGAATGCCACTGAGGTTTTGAAGGTGCCGACAATGAACCGTTACTACTATTGCTACTGTTCGAATTGTTTGAATGATTAGCGATAAATCCGTTCGGAAGAGAAGTTCCATTAACTGCACCATTTTTAGTAGTTTGTTCTTCGTCATCATTCGGAATTATTACAGGAGGATCAGCGCCTACTTTTTCGAACTGTATCACAACTCCTCCTTGAATTTTCTGTACAACTGACTCGAGACACTGCATTAACGAACGCTGAGACGACACAGAATAAGAACGACCTGCAAAAGAAAAGACGGTAAATTTAAACAGAAGTCGATCGATGCTCGGCAACAGATATCATCCATACCGCCCGTGACGCGGTAATCGAAGAACCGTTGCGTTTACAGTCGAATGATCAAGAGTGAGGATTGAATGCTTTAGAAAGAAACACTACACTATTATCCGATGACCACAAACAGCAAACGTCAACGTCGACAATGTTGATGTTTGTCGCAAACAATACTAACCTCCAGTCATATCGCAAACGGCATCTATTCGCGAAATATCACAAGGAACAGAAGCACCTGCCGCACCGTTGGCAATGTGATCCGTTGGTGGAGTACCGGTTAATCTTAGAACTAACGCGAAAAGCCTTTGATCCCAACGAAAAGGTTCTTTAGTCAACTCTGAGCCGGGAACGTTCGAATGTCGAGGAAGGCTGAATTCCTGCACCATATCATTGCTGGTTAGTTTACCGCCGTCTGTTATCACTATTATTATTGATGGCTCCAAAAAGAACGGACACCTGCCCTGCCCATAAGTGTCGATTCCAGTCTGCATTCGATTTAAATTCAACAAATCAAAGCAGTGTTTGATTGCGGACCCCATTGTGGTCAAACCATTAGCAGTCAGGTTCTTGAGTTCGTTCATAAAAACATTGTGATGCTCTTTCCAACCTGCCTGTGATAAGAAAACAAAAACGTTAAAACGCACTCAACTCATTTTCTACACTTTACCTTAATGTTTCCTGGAGGTTCTTCAAACGTAAGAAGCATGTATCTATCGCCACGACTGGCCGTATCCCGTTGTCTCAACTGTAAAAAGCGCTATTAGAACTGAATGCAGATGGCAGTATTCGTTAGCCACGCCTATTAGGGACCCTAACCGCCATAGAATTACGGACGGAAAGGTCGTCGCCTGACCTCCGGTGACCTTTGACTGGGCTTACCTTTAAGAACTTTTCTACGGCGTCTTTGGCGACGTCAAGTAATGTGGGGCGCGCGCCGAGATATGTGCGTTGGTTCATCGACGCGCTCGTGTCGATCAGAAACAAAATGATCGTCATTCTATGGCGTCGCAAGTATCGCTTCGATCGCTTGTTTGGCAACTATTCTCTCTTTCGCAACGAGTCTCCGCTCAACACTGACACTCTAAACGCGAACCAACTCTCACTCTACACTTATAGACCGCCCTTCGCTTCTGATTGGTTTCTATCAACACCCATTTTGCGTTAAGTGCCATCTGCTGATGTTTATTGTTAATAGAGAAAGTAAGTGGAGGCGCAGTGCGACAAAACTCGACTTTGAGCACCAGAAACGAACAACAGGCGAACAGGCATTCGATTGTTTCGATTGTATGCCGAAACGTTTATTCGTGAACTATTTCTTCTGCGTTTCTAAGTTATATTGCTTCGCTTTTCATTCATTTACGACACATTATTTGTTCGTTTTTCACTTCAGTTGCAAATTGCAATCACAAGATATCTGGACGACGAGTATTCTGCGATCACATTTTTAGATCGTTTATTGAAACGCAATCATTGGTTCATTGGCTGGTATCACGAAAATGTTCACAACGCAAGCGAATACGATGAATGGTGATATAGCCATTAATGTGAGTGTTTTTAGGTTTTGTTGATATGGTTGTGATTGTTCTATTGCAGGGAATGAACGACGCGAAACTGCTGAACGCGTCGAACTCCGCTTTAGCAGCTTCCGATGAGAACTGCGAAGAACCAGCAATGAAACGCATTAAAGCGGAAGGTATGTTATTTTTATTCATTTTTTCGTTGATGTCGAGTGCGAACGGCGAGTGTTTTTGTGGTTGTTTTGGAGGAATGTACTGTTAAAATTATTTAAGGATTACCTCGAGAGTAAATTGCCGAATAAAATTGACATTTTTCTTTTTTCTTTTCTCTCTTTTGTGTATTTACAGAAAATGATTGAATGTACCTTAAAATCATGACTTTGAGACATGACATTACCTCGTTTATTATGGTAATTAATGAAACTTGTGGTCAAATATCTGCCATCATGGCTAAAGCTTTGTAAATATATTCGACGTACGAGGAATCATCTCAAAAATGAATGTGCTTACAGTACATTCATTTTGGGAGATGAGTCCAGGTAGAACGTTGAATACTTTTTTAAATGCTTTTAATTCGACAATCAATGCAATTCGAGTTTCATTTGGATTTGTTTTCCTTTTTTGCTCTTTCTTTTAGTTGGTGTTCTAATGACATACCTTGGAATTTGAGCGTCGAAGAAATGGTGACTTCAGGTTCATTTCTTAACGGTTAAACGATTGTTTTATAAATTGAGTGCAACGATCTTCTCCACTAAATTAGAATTTATATTAAAATGAACAGTGACTAATTTAGTGCATTGTATCTCGATACAGATGATGCCCCTCCTTCAGATCTATCTGCAGCACAACAAACTGGTACACTTCTGGCTGGTCCAGGAGCGCTGCGCGCATCTGCCATTCAGGCTGGTCTTGTGAAGCTGTCCCAGGAGCAGTTGGACAATGTTACAAAAGCGAAAAAATACGCGATGGAGCAAAGCATTAAAAGTGTTCTTGTAAAGCAAACGATTGCGCATCAGCAGCAACAACAAAAGTCGCTGCAGCGGCATCAGGCCCTTGTTTTAATGTGTCGTGTATATGTCGGCAGTATTAGCTTTGAGTTAAAAGAAGATACAATTAGGCAAGCATTTCTCCCTTTCGGGCCAATAAAATCGATTAATATGTCTTGGGATCCTTTGACGCAGAAGCACAAAGGATTCGCTTTCGTTGAGTACGAACTTCCGGAAGCCGCTCAGTTGGCTTTGGATCAAATGAATGGTGTTATGATTGGAGGCAGAAACATTAAAGTCGGTCGACCAAGTAATATGCCTCAAGCAGCTCCAATAATCGAACAAATAACAATCGAAGCCAAAAAATATAACCGTATTTATATAGCTTCCATTCATCAGGACCTTTCAGAGCATGACATTCAATCTGTTTTTGAAGCTTTCGGAAAAATCAAATCGTGTAAATTGGCGCCTTCACAGTACGCTGGACGACACAAAGGTTATGGTTTTATTGACTATGACTGTGATCAAGCAGCAGTTGACGCAATTTCATCAATGAATCTATTCGATCTCGGCGGTCAATATTTACGAGTTGGTCGCGCAATCACACCACCGAATTGTTTGGACGGACCTGCTGCTCCGAGTTCAATGCCGACAGCTGCTGCCGTTGCTGCTGCCGCTGCCACCGCTAAAATCCAAGCCATGGAAGCAAGTTTAGCTTCTTCAGCAGCTACAGCTGATCTCAATGCAAGTCCAATGGCTTTAGGTCCAACCAACTCAATCCCTCCTCCTGGACTTGCGACTGCAATTGGTTTAAGTCAGCCAGGATTGGTTACTATAACGAACCAAGTTCAACCTGTTCTTGCAGCCAATGCTCCTGGTATAATTACTGGTGTTACGGTGAATCCGCCAATTCACCAGGCAACGATTACAATACCGCCTCCTGCCTTGATTACTAATATTCCTTTAGTGACACCGCCCTCCTCTCAAAACCAGACGTCTAATTCTAGTTCTTCGTCATCGAAAAGGTCCCCAAATCATTCATCAAGTAACAGCAAATCTAAAAGTTCAAGCAAATCGTCCAGAGATTCGAGAGATTCTCGGGAGTCTAAGGAATCGAGGGACAGGGAAAATAGAGATTCCGAAAAATCATCATCAAAAGAACAAACACCTAATAATGACAAGGAACCTGTTGCTGCAGAGGAGCCGCAAACATTACAACAACAAGAAAATATGGTTATAAAGGGTTCGAGTGCTCGACACATGTTAATGCAAAAGTTAATGAGGAAAAACGAGGTTAGTTATTTCTGTACAAAATGCAAACTTTTAATTATTTTTTTTGCAGTCGCGTGTCGTTGTACTGCGAAATATGGTTGGCATTGATGACATCGACGATGATTTAGAGTCGGAAGTTACTGACGAATGTGGGAAATTTGGAGTTGTAAATCGGGTTATTATTTATCAAGAGCGCCAGTCTGAGGAAGAAGATGCTGAGATTATTGTCAAGATTTTCGTCGAATTTAGTGCTACGAAAGGTGAGTTAAAATACTCAAACAAACACATTGTAGTTATTAATTTATTTCAGAAGCAATATCTGCACGAGATTCGTTGAACGGAAGATTTTTCGGTGGAAGAATAGTTAAAGCTGAGTTGTACGATCAAACATTGTATGACGACAATGATTTATCAGGCTAAGCGTATTGTCCAATTGTATATGTCTTTCATTTAGTTTATAATGATAATAAATTATCATTCACATTAGATATTTAGAGTGAATCATTGCCTCCATCGCTGACCAACATTCTTTTCAGCATTGCGGTCGGCATTGGAACTGGTATGGCATTGTTTCTTAAATTCACAACATTTTATTTCTGTTGCCATTTCGATTACTATTACTACAGAAGTAAAGCTTCCGATGTCACCAGCATTGCTTAAGAGAGTCAAGCAACAATTTCAACGACATGTCCTTATACACGGATAATAAAGTTTGGCGACATGAGTTCTACCGTATTACAGTGAACCTCGATAAAGGACAGTAATATTTCATCTCAAAACTGTCTGTATTTAATAGATGTCCTTAACGGAGAGGTGACCAAAACATGCCTAAATAGTCTTTAATTAATGTCTGCTTCAAATTAACATTTGAAACAACCTCTGCTTTCGTTTGTCCTCGAAAATTTCCAAAAAAGTACGATTTTGTTTTAATGTGTGCATTTGTTATTCAACGAATTACAGTTTAAATTTCAAATTATTCTTTTATTCAATGATTGCCTCTTTGCAATGCCGCGTCAACAAATTTGAATTTCATTAACTGTCAACAGCAACGTGGTTTAATTCAAAATATCTTTGTTTTTGATATTTCGAATGCTTTACAATCAAAACATGCATGAGTCGTTAAGACTGTCTTAAAAGGTATTAATAATGGTTTAAAAATTGCTGTCCACATCTCTAAATGAGAGTGTCCTCTTTTGAGAGGTAAGCTTTCGTTGAACTTCTATGGAATTAAAACGGACGCACGATAATTGTCCATTGTGGAGCGGTGTCCC
>NCKV01000522.1:0-16738 GCA_003675905.2 Leptotrombidium deliense
CTTCGTTTCAAATACATGATGTTAACGAAGTGCGGTATTTGTTAAGTGGTAGTTTCGGTTTACTTTCTTTAACTCAAAATTCATTGAGACTCTCGATTCGAAGGGGTTTAACTGCGTTTACTCATAGTTCTGAGTTGTTGAAAGATATGCAATGTATGACATTGCTTCCTTCGAATCTGGTATTGTTAGGAGGACATCAGCAAACGTTAATTGAGTTCGATTTGGAACGCATTAAACAAGTGAGAATAACTGATATCGAAGAGGATGGTTGTGTGATTATTCGACAACATCCGAAATTAGTTTGTTGTGGTGATATTATGGGAAAGATAACGGTTCGAGATCCAAATTCGCTCCGAGTTCAACATACTTTCTCGACGCATTCAGTGACGTTATCCGATTTCGATGTCCACGGCAACTATTTGGTTACATGTGGCTACTCAAACCGAAATGTATATTCTCCCGATCGCTTTTTGATGGTTTACGATTTGCGAATGATGCGCCAAGTCACACCGATTCAAATGATGTTCTCACCTTATTTGCTGCGTTTTGTTCCTGCTTTTTCATCGAGATTTTGTGTTGTTTCTCAAACAGGCCAATTTCAACTGTTGGACACTTCAGGATCGTTAACACCACCGCCATTAATTCATAATGTTGATTTAACACCAGATGCATGTATAACTGCTTTCGATGTCTCGACTTCGTGTCAGGCAATGGCATTCGCTGACAGTGCAGGCTATGCGTACTTATTTGGAGCAAGTAATGAAGTTGTGTTCAATAATTTCAGTCAACCGACTGAATTTGCGGACACCTTGGAACCAGTACCTCATATCGCATTTGACGACGTATTAACTCCATATTCAACGATTCCAATGCCTTACTACGGTGATGAAAAATTGTTGTCCGATTGGCCACCAGAGTTATGTCAAAAGGTGTACAGGTAAAAATAACGTTCGTCAACTGTTCATTAAAACGTATATGTTTATATAAGGCTTCCTCAACCGATTGATCCTCAAATTCTTAACGCAATGAGAATGGTTGGTTCAGTGGGTTATGCTCCAAATCCAGGAAATAAACGTAGAAACCAAATGCCGTATGAAACAGTCGATTCTAGCC
Source organism: Leptotrombidium deliense (assembly GCA_003675905.2). Taxonomy (NCBI): domain Eukaryota; kingdom Metazoa; phylum Arthropoda; class Arachnida; order Trombidiformes; family Trombiculidae; genus Leptotrombidium; species Leptotrombidium deliense. The sequence goes on from NCKV01000522.1 coordinate 1,114, forward strand.
ATGGCGGTCGTAACTTGAAGTCTCCGAGTGAGTCTCACTGTTTTCCGACAAGCAACACAACTCGATCAGTTAACTCTCTCGCTTCCTCTAACAAATCAAATTAACTATATTTCCACGCATTTAATGCGATGATCTGATATTGCTTTACTTTTGTTTCATATGTTCTCTATTTGATGAATGTTTTATGTTTACCCAAACCTTAGATGTAAATAATGTTACTGACGTAATACCCAATCGTTACCAACTCGTGGTTCCTAATCATAATAAAGTAATGTGTGAAGAGTTTGCTTTTGGTCGTTACAATCATTCGCCCTTTGCTGGACTCGACTCGACGCTTCCGAATTCGTACGCGAATAATATTATACAAGTAAGCAACGGGATATCAGCATTTTGTTGTCATCGTTGTGTTTGTTTAGACACTTTACTTCATTTCTCCGCTTCACACTTCAATTATGAATCACTTGTGTACCCGCGAATTCTGTTTAACGTGCGAATTAGCCTTCCTTTTTCACATGATGGACATGTGTTCGAGACAAGTACCATGTCAGGTACACAGGCTTCGAAATTTCGTCTTTTTCACTTGAATTCTGTCGATAACTTTTTAGGCTAGCAATTTTTTGCGTGCTTTTCGGACAATGAAAGAAGCTTCTGCTCTCAGTTTAGTTTTACCCGAGGATGAGGAGTTGAAGAAGAAAGTTGCATTTTCACGTTTGGCTCAAAGTTGGATTCGATTCATTTTACATCAGTTACATTCGGTTAGAAACATCGTCATTGTCGCTGTTTTAATTTGTTTGTGAAATCAGGAATTGTCAACTGCCAACAATGAAGTATTTGAAGGCGCAACCAATACTCAAAACACATCAATTATAACGGAATTATTTGGACTAGGCGAGATTAGAGATTACAAGTGCAAAGAGGGTCATTGTTGGCAACAAGATTCTGTTCAATATCCAATTACTTTGAGTTATCCTGAAAAAGCTGGTATATTTACAGTAATTTGTGAATTTTTTCTTAAGTTTTATTTAATTCAGAAAAGTTATCGTTTGTTGAGTTATTGCATCGGAGTTTACTAGCCGAACAAAATATGTCTGCGTATTGCGAACAGTGTCAGAAATTTCAGCCAGTTGTTCAAAATAAGAGACCAACTTCGTTTCCTGATGTATTGACTATAAATTGTGGTCTGGATGACGACAAAAGTATTAAATTTTGGAATGATCAGTTGGAACATGGAGATGGTGAGAAAGAGGCTGTAAAGTTGCCTCATTCTTTGAATCCGAGGAAAGCGTGTCGTTATGGGAACAAATGTACGCGAAGTGATTGTATATTTACACACGAAAACAGAGGAAGTCCTCAACCGCAAGCAGCTGAATCATGGCTTCCATTGACTGTTTACGTGAAACTGATGAAAGAAGAGTCGAATTTGGAAATAAGTTGTGAAAAGACTGATGACGATTGCATAGAATATAATTTGATAAATGTGATCTCAGTAATTAAGAAACCCGGAGAAGTTGGTAGAGAAAACATTGTCAGTGCGGTTAAAATTGACGACTTGTACTTTAAACTGCGTGAAAAGCAAGCTTCTCGATCGGGAACCACTGATTGGTATTTGTTCAATCATTTTACAATAAATGCAATACCAATCGACGAGGTTACACATACTGATTTATCGTGGAAAGTACCTGGAATTGTGATGTACGCAAGAAAAGATGTAATGCAAAAGTATGAAAAAGTGTTGGTTAAAAAGAATCCAATTACTGCCGATGTTTTTGGTGACGATCGTAGTTTAGCAGCCTCTGGTCGTAGAGCGAGTATTACATTCACTCCTCTTTCGGCAGAAGAAATGCCCGGAAAAGATGATACAGTAGCTGTAGACGCTGAATTTGTGACATTGAATCCTGAGGAAACGGAAATTCGAAGTGACGGGACACGGGCGACAATCAAACCCCCTCAACGATCAGTTGCGAGGATAACGTGTATTAGAGGATCAGGATCGATGGAAGGACAACCGTTCATTGATGATTACATTTCAACACAAGAGCAGGTTTAAAAACTAAACAAACATTTGACAGGAATTTCACTTTCTACTGTTGAGTTATGTGTTCATTTTCTAGTCTTACACTTTTTAAGAATTACGATTACGTTATTTTTTTCAAAAACAATCCTTTTTGATAAATGAATATTTGTTATGTATTTTGTATCGCAGGTCGCCGACTTTATGACCGAATTTTCAGGAATTAAACCGGGAGATCTCGACATTAGTATTTCGTCGAAGCATTTGACGACACTAAAGTCAACTTATCTCAAACTTCGGTTCTTAATTGATGTGGGCGTTAAGTTCGTTGGTCACGGCTTGAAAAACGACTTTCGTGTTATTAATCTGGTGGTCAGTGAATCTAAATTTTAAAAATTACTTATTTCATTCAAAACGAATATTCTGAAATATTTTTTCTTATTTTTAAACTGACGTCCATTCCGCATCGCTGACCGAAATGCGTTCAACTACTTCAGGTTCCACAAGAACAAATAATCGACACTGTTTCGTTGTTTCAATCACCGAATTCAAAGCGAATGGTTTCACTGCGATTCCTAGCATGGCATTTTTTAGGTGCGTATTATATCTGTTTTGTATGCGTTAAATTTTCAGTGACATTCTTCGGTCACATTTCAGGTATTAAGATTCAGTCGGAAACGCATGATTCAATAGAAGACGCAAAGACTGCACTTTCTTTGTACCGAAAATACGAAGAATTAACGAAATTGAATCAAATCGAAGAAGCGATCGAAGATTTATACGAAACTGGCAAGAAATGCAGTTGGAATGTACCATCAACTTGATGACTGCCATCATCGCTTGTTGACAATCAATTTGTCTGCTTTTTTACAATTCATTCATTATTTCATAATTAGAAGCAATACTTGAGAAGCGAAACTGCTTTACAACAAAGTGCTTTACATCGCAAAAAATCAATTACGTGTAATTGTTGTTCTTTGAAATCAGTATTGTTTTCCTTTTTTGGTTACCTCGAATGATGAAATTATATTTTTCTCGCAGTTTTAATCGTTGCTAAATTAATTATAACACATTCACAATTTCACTGATCGAGAGATTCGTTATTTTTGATGTTCGAAAGCGTAACTGTATACATTTGTTTATTAAAAATATTTTAATAAATTAAAAAACACATAAAATAATTTCAAATCGATGTCAAAATAGTTCGTGTTATGCTAGACATGTTTTGGCCGCAACTGTATTTTTTTCGTCAAATTTGCGGTTAATGTGATTCAATTGCCAGGTTTGTGAATTGTGAAATTATTTTCGTTGTATTCACTTAAACGTATATAAATCACATGTCATGTCGATCATTATATTACCACTGTCAACATCAACAAAAGAGTTAATATTGAAATCACGTTTTCACAGCGAACAGTGAATGTGAATATGAAACAAACTCGTTGTGCCATTGTTTGCAATTCACATTTCATAAACAACAGACAAAATGCTTTTACTCGCATCACAATGAAACCGCAGACATTTAGTAAGTTCGTATTGTCTGTCATTGTTGTTGTGTTATATATTTTGTTGTTGATGTCTGCTCTCAAATACTTTCTATTCGTTTCGTTTTACTTTTAATGTTACAGATGAGGAAAAAAGAGTAATTCCAGATTCTGGAAGCGTTTTGTTTGTTACTTTAAAGTGATTACAAAATGGAAAAACAAAAACAATAACAAAAACAAAATATGGTCACATATATATTTGATACACAAGCAAACAAAAAGATTTCATATTTGATGCGAGTGTGTTGCTTTTGAATTTTGTTGCTTTCTTTTCTTTCGCATTTCAAGAAATGAAATGAAATGTCAACAATAAGAGCAGTGAATTCGGTTCTTTTCATTTCATTTTCTATTTCACATATTTCTGTTTTCATTTTTAATATTAAAACTGTTTCTCTTATTTTTTATGAATTTTGAAACTTATTTTTTCGGTTATAACTGTTTTGGTCGAATATTTGTATTATTTATATGTGTGACTGCGAACATTTCAATGCATTCATTGTTAACCGGTGCAAATATCGCTTTAATGACCATTCAAAGCGAGAAAATTGAATTTGAAAGACAATCGCATTAGAACGCGTTGTAACCTTATTTTGCAGGCCACAAACCACTGAATAACGAGAACTAGCGAAGCGTACTGTAATTTTATTCTTAAATTGTTTTTAATTTTTTTGCACTTAAACTTAGCAGCTACTTATTTTCAGTTTACTTGTATTTTACTTTATTCGACTTATTTAAATCGTAGAAAACGTAATTTCATAAAAAAGTGCAACTTTAAATAAGTGAACGAAAGCGATATCCGAAAAAACAGCAAATTTTCACTTGATCGCAATTATCGAATTATAATTAACTGCGTTTTTTAACGGCTAATGGCACAAATTGTGAACCAAACATTTATTCGTTTTTAATGATAAATTGTAATCAAAAATCAATAAAAACGGCGTTTGTTCGAACTTCCGTCCGTTCACCGCTTTTGTCTCTCGAATTGTTGTTATTATCCGCTTCACAGTCGACACACAAAAGTTCGCAAAAGTTCTAAAAGTTATTCACGTTTCACACAAGTTACACAATTTGTCGCATTGTTATTTGTGTTACTACTGTTCTGCTGCTGCTGTTCTTTACTTCTCATGTCGACCCAATTTTCTTACTGGCATCTCTTTTATCGTTAATAAACTTTCAGCTAACAAATAAACAAACAAACAGCGTTTCACAAGTTAATAGGGTACGGCGAACACCGTTTTACGCTTGTTGTTACGTAATGTGAAATGTGGCGAAAATCTGTTTGTTTGTCTCTCATTTTGCTTTAATACTTTGCTCTCTGTTTTACTCACTAATTTTATTTCTCTTTTACTTTGTTTGCTTCGCGAAACGAAAAGATTTCGTTTTCTGATCAATAATGAATTTGATTTATAAACTAAAGTCGACTTAAAAAAAGAAAAAGTAAAAATACTTAATTAACTAAAATCAATATTTGCGCTCATAAATAGTTTAATTGCTTATTAATCAATGATGTCTTATTAATTTATTGCCGCTGACTTTTTGTTTTATTTGTTTCTTGCTTTTTACATTTTGAATGCAAATTAACTGTTTTTGAAGTGAACAACACGAATGCATTGATTCGCGTTCACTTCGTGTCTTAAAACACGATTGATGTGCATTTTAACTGTGAAACGATGCAAGGTGAATTATTTTGCCATGTTGTGTATTTTTTTGTCGAATCGTTTGTTGAATGCAAATCGAAGCAAAGAAGAAGAATGAGCAAACGTAAAACGTAAGAAAAGGTAAGGTTAACGCAGCCAGCTAGCTATGCACCGTTTGCAAACATTAAACTGTATTTTATGCTCGAAAAGATCGCGTTCACGCATTTCTCGTTCACCACTCAACTTTTGACTGTTTCGTTTCATTCTTTTCAATCCAACAGTTAGCGAACAAACAACAACAACAACAACAACAACAACATGAACAGTCAGTGAATATTGTGAAATGAAATACAAGGCAAATCAGTGAACATTAATTTTAATTTTATTTTGCAATTGATTCGATCAAAATGCCTTTCACATTGAAACGTAATTTGTCGTTTATTAATTATTGTTCAAAGTTTTTCGCTTTTTTTGCTGTAATTTCTTAATTTATTTTTATTGTGTTTAAGTGAAACGAAATGAAATATTATTGTTTTTGTGTTTTTATCTTCTTTTCAGACAAAAAGTCTATTTTTGTTTCAAAAGATTGAATTTTAAGATTTTGTTTAATTTTTAAATAACCAGCATGCATTGTGTACGCTGGTCTTATAGTGATTCGTTTCGTGTTATAATTTGTATTTAAAACTTTCAACGCTTCGATTAATCATTTTGCTTCATTTCAATTGGAAATCAAAGTTAAAAGGTAAATACTAACAAGTTAGTTTGTAAAGATTAGTGATGTTTGTTAAACATGTATAAACATTTGCCGAAAATTGCTCATTTGCGATGTTTGCTTTATGTAAATGAATTATGATTTATTTGCAATGAATGTATGACTTGTTTTAATCAACTCGAAACTTTGTAAAGCACTTAATTTTCACTTCATTCTCTTTCGGCGAAAAGAAAATTAGTTTCTTTTGTTTTTTATTCTAATCGTCTTCTTTAATAATGCACACACAACACAACACAACAGAACTTTTAATATTTGTTTGAATGCAGTGAACGAAAGAAGAATATGAAGAACAAAAAAATATGAAAACGATATTTTCATACGTTTCGTTTCTGTCGAGTAGTCTGTTTCTGTTTCCTTATTATTTTTCTTATTTTTTAACCTTTTAAAAAGCGAATGAAAAAAGAGAAGAGAATAAAAAATACAGTATTATTCAACAGTAACATCTTATCGAATGCAACAACAACTTATCAACAACTCACAACTCATATAACTTGCACAACTAAAATTATAAACACACATATTTGCTGTCAGTCGACGTTTGTTGCAAGTGATCACATTTGTTGTGAATAACAGTGAATATTTATTAATGTTGTTACTTCAAAGTGTATTGATAATTGATTGCAGTGATCGATGATTATTGTCTTTCGTTTATTAAATATTTCATAAAAATTGTTTCGCCAGTGTGTATGTGTATGTGTTGTTCGCCTGAAAATATAATTTATTTGTCAGCAAATAAAGCGACGAGCCAAAAGGCGCAGCAATCGATTCGCACATTCAACACCGAAGTTCGTAGAACTCGACCAGAACAGAAGTGTACCGTTGTGCTGTTTAGCTCGTACATATATTCAAGTTGTCTGTTAAAGTTAGTCATTTAAAAGCTAATTTTCATTGAAAACATTTGTTGCAATAAATATTGCGTTAATAGAGTAGTTTAGTTGTAAACGTTTTCGTCGTCGTTTGTCACTTCACTTCAGTCAGTCAATTGTTGCTTTGCTATTCTGGTATTTCACTACTTTGTTGTTTGTCTTGTTATACATACATACGTTTTAAGTGTAACAAGTGAAAAATTTTCCCGGTTGTGTGTGTATGTGTATATGTGTTGTGCAGAGAACGACGACGTGTGTTTTACGCATTTTGAATCAGCGGCAAAAAAGTGAGAGAAAAATAAAATGTTTTTTATCTACAGTGTTCGGGAAGTGATGTAAAAAGTAATTCCGATCTGTAAACACGATGCTGATGACGACCAACTTTTGTCACTTTACAACAATTTGTGATTCAAGTGAAATGCGTTATTAATTCATCGCTCGACTCATCCATTAATTGTGCGAATTATTTTCGCGGTTCAACGCGTAATTAGTGCGGTTTACGGGTATTTTCATTCTGTTCGCATTGTTGTTGCTGTTCTGTTCTGTTCGTTGTCGTTGCTGCAAACACAGCGATGGGAAATTGCGCGTCGACAACGAAACGCAAGAATATTGAGTTCACTGTGGCCCGCAAACGTGACTTATTTGACACATATCGCGGACCGCCGCACACCGTACTCAATCCGCTGTCGCCATCAATTTGTGATTCGCATTCAATCGGCAGATCACCAATGTCACCTAAACGTCATAATGCGTGCAACAAATTATGCAATAACGTTGTTAATTTAAACGGTATTAATCGAACTGGCAATGATACCGGAATAGGCTTATCGGCGCACAATTTACCGTCTTTACAATGCAACGGTTCGCAACAACAAATCGTGATCGCTTTGTACACTTATAATGCGAAAGATGATGGTGATTTGAGCTTCAGAAAAGGTGATAGACTGTTACTGTTGGACAACGGCGATCCTGACTGGTGGCTCGCGAAGCATCTAATCACAAACGCGAAAGGATACATTCCGAGGAATTATGTTGTCACTGCTGCACTCGAAACGCAAGAGTAAGTTTACAGTGCTTTTGTGTTTGTTTGTTTAAATCCATATATTATGCAATATTACGTATAAAATGTCACTTCGAATGACTTCCAATTCGCTTTGTGTTCATTTCACCTTTTTTTGCTGCTATTATTCACATACAGTGCAAATAGTGAATATTTGAATATTTGTCATGTGTGACTTCCTAACAAACAATACAAAGTAAAGTAATGTAAAGTACAGTAACAAAGTTGAATGAAAGTCAGCCACACATTTATTATCATTATTATCAATGATGCATCTTGAGAAATTGTTGCTTGAAAATTCAAGTTTAAATGTGTGTTCTAGAGCATTTAAGCGTAAAATTGCTTTCGTTTATTGATTAAGTAGTAAAACGATTTTACAAAATATATATGAAAGATATGTGAAAGATGTTCGCATGTTAGAAAGTGTAAATGGGTATTGCGAATCGCATCACGTACCTTTCAGTGTCATTGTTGCTTCATTGATTCTAAACAACTGTATCTTGCTGCTGTTTATAAAGAGTCGCAATGCTTTGTTTGAAACGAGTGATTCGGTGATTGGTAATCTTTATGATACTATTTTCTACGCTTTTCTCTCATTTAATGAATTATTGTTGTTTGAAAAATTTTTACTTTGCACTGCAATTAAATTGATTGCAAAAGCGGCGAAAAACAATGAACACATATATAAACACACACACACATACACAGTTTAATTACTATTCTTTAGCAGACTTTGTTTTACAAAATCAATGAAAAATTAAATTTGTATCAAAATTAAATACTTACAATACTAATCTTGTTTACTTAACTTTACTTTAATCTTTTATTATTTAAGTTTTATTACGAAAATAAAACCAAAACATTTGAAAAGACATTTTTAGTTTGAAATTAGCTTTTCAGGTGAAAACGAATCGCTTTGATTACTTTCGTTTGTTTGAACTAAAAATAAACAACAAAACATTGAGAATTGCAGTTACATAACAAACAAATGATTTTAAACGATTCGTTCGTTTATTTCTTCACACTTTCACATTTTTTGCTTTAATTCACAAAAAATAGTAAAAGTAATGAAAAACACGAGATTGCAATTACCTTTTTTTGTGAAATTGAAAAAGTAAAGTAAAAAGTAAAAAAAGTTTGCGTTGAATTCAATTTAAAGTGAAAAGTTTTTCGAAAAACTTTTTTAAAACCAATTATTTAACAAAAAATTGAAAATTAACGAGATTTCGATTGGAAATAATCATTAAAAAAGTGATACAAAGATTAAAAAATACTTATTGTAAAAATACAGCTTTTATAAATAAAAATTATTCACTTTTGTAACACTTTTCCGTTTGAATGCAATTCAAATGTTGTTTCTTTGGTCTTTCGTCAATATTTTAGATCTAGAACTTTTTTATGGCAAATTTATAAACTTTAATCATTTTTATTAGTTATTTATTATGTTCATACGAATCAATATTCAATTTTAAAATGTATTTCGAACACAACTAATTAACGAAAGGTGATTGAAATACTCTTTCAGTTAGTAATTAAACTGTAAATAATTAAAACAAAAGTAATCAAAATGTTTCACCTTTTATGCAACAACAAAAATATAAATAATCAAGCGCTGACATTAAGACTCGGTGGCGCAACGGTAGCGCGTCTGACTCCAGATCAGAAGGTTGCGTGTTCAAATCACGTCCGGGTCAATTCCGATTTACTTTTTACTAATTTAAAATAATTATCAAATTTTGCGACCAACTCAATAGACATGTTATCTTATTGCTAAAATTAACTTTTACTTTATTTTTGCTCACTTTATTATTGCTCAACATTTGTTACTTATTTTACACTCTTGTAATACAATAGTGAGGCAATGTTATTTTATTATGCAGAAAGTAAAGTATGTTGAAATGTGCTATCATTTATATTGGGACAATAAGTTCATACATTATACATACGACATGTACCAATTGTGTAATATTCACTCTGTTTACCTGATTATTAATACACTTTTAAAAGTTGTCAGTTTTTGAAAACGTTTAGAAAAAATGCTGTTTTTAGTCATTTACAGTAATTTGTGTGCATTCTTTGTTACAGATGGTATTTTGGTAAAGTGTCTCGAAGAGAAACGGAAAAGCTGTTACTTAGTGAGAATTATCCTCGAGGAACGTTTTTAATACGTAATAGTGAACAAACAATGGGTAAGAAAGTAAACAAAGTGACGCAAACAGTTTTCATTAAGTGTTTGTTTACTTAATTTTCAGGCGCTTATTCGCTGTCAATCAGGGATTGGGAGCAACAAAAAGGTGATCACGTAAAACACTACAAAATTAAGACACTAGACAGCGGAGGATTTTACGTGACCACTCGAAAAACATTTCCATCGTTACAAGAATTGATCGCATTTTATTCCGAAGAATCGAACGGTTTGTGTCATAAGTTAACCAAATCGTGTCCGAAAGCAAAACCAACATTTTGTCCTAATAAGAAAGACGAAATCGATCGAAAAGATCTCGAATTCATGAAAGAACTCGGCGGTGGCAATTTTGGCAAAGTTTATTACGGTTTGTACAAAGGACACACGGAAGTGGCCATCAAGACACTTAAAGCAGGAACAATGTCTCCACAAGCATTTCTCGAAGAAGCTGCTATTATGCGAAAATGTAGACACGATAAACTGGTGCCCTTATATGGAGTGTGTTCACAAGGAGAACCGTTGTTAATTGTAACCGAATATATGTGCAATGGAAGTCTTTTAGATTACCTGCGTAATCATAGAACTCTTAAGTTGCCTGATTTGTTAGATATGGGAGCACAGATTGCAAGTGGAATGGCTTACTTAGAAAGTCAAAAGTTAATACATCGCGATCTGGCTGCTCGTAATATACTCGTAGGAAAGGGAAAAGTGGTGAAAGTTGCTGATTTTGGTTTAGCGAGGGTTATTGAAGACTCAGAATACACGGCAAGACAAGGTGCGAAGTTTCCTATCAAATGGACAGCACCGGAAGCTGCTTTGTATGGAAAATTTTCAATTAAATCTGATGTCTGGTCGTACGGAATACTCCTTTACGAATTGGTAACACATGGACAGGTTCCGTATCCAGGTTAGTATTGCGTTCACAAATGTGATTGTTTACAATTTGTTTATTTCAAATGATAATTATATTATAATACTTGTGTTACAGATATGCATAATCGCGAAGTTATTGAACAGGTCGAACGAGGATATCGCATGCCTCGACCGTCAAACTGCGAGTGTCCTGAATCTGTGTACAATATAATGTTGCAATGTTGGGATGTGGAAGCCGAGAAACGACCCACTTTTGCATTTTTATACGAATTTTTCGACGACTTTTTCGTATCAACGGAACCCAATTACAGGGACGCCGAAGAATTTTAACGCGTGTACAAAATACTTTTATCAAATTTTAGTTAACTATTTATACGCAACTGTATCACATAATGAACGTTAACGTTTCACTTAAAACTTTCATTAAAAATGTTCATTACATATTAATTCGCATCAGTTAACATTGATCGCGATATGAAAACGGAAATTGAAATTTATTGTTACCTTAGATGAGGAAAACGATATCGTCTGCAAGCATGACCTGATTGGCTTCTTGCATTAAATGCAAACAAGATTTAATCTCCAATATTCCAAATGGATTCTCTTCGTCACCGTCCTTTGTAATCGATTCAAGAATCTGTTGCAAAGGTAAAGATTGAGCGTGCAACTTGCGGAACTCATTAAAAAGAGCGGTTTTGAATTTCTTCAAACGATCGTCACTCACGGACGGTAACTCCACTGTTACGTCCGCCTCTTCAGCTCTCTGTGTCTCGTCAATTGATTCCAACACTTCTGGAGGCTCTTTGCGAAGTCTTTTACGTCTGCTCGGTGTTAATGGCACAGTCACCTCATCATCTTCATCCATATCAACGTCTTCGTCTTCGTTCTCTGAGCCTTCAGCGTCAGATGAATATTCTTTCCTCTTTTTCTTCTTATCCAAAACTTTTTTAAAGTATGCGAAATGAATCAATTCAATAGCTGCCTCTGAATCTTGAACTTCAACGTTACGACTCAATCTGGCCTTTGCGTGAGCTGTTGCCAAACGAATCATTGTTTCTAACGTTCGGGCAGTTACTGGTTGAGTCTTCGCCAAATCACTATTTTCAGTTTCAAAACATCTTAATTCAGCGTATGCTTCAGCAATTGCAGCACCTGCTTCGTCCGTAATTACAGGTTTCATCATTTTGGCGATATGAATGTACTTTTTCATGAATTTCACACTCACAATTTTTTCCCTGAAAAGAAATAAACTGTTAAACTGAGTTTAAAGTTTGTCACTTACGATCGTGGACGATTTCCATGTAACATTGTATCGTACTTTTCGTAAATCGGTGTTTCAGAGTCATCTGCACAAGCTTCCAGATCTTTGGTCGACAAAAAGTCAGCAGTACTCACAATTGGCAAAGCTAAGAGAAATGGTAAGCGATAAGTTCAAGTGATGTTTAAGGTATTTTACGTTCTCCGTCTTGTTCTGTTGGACTTCGATAACGATGCATTCTAACGACGTGATCGGCAATATTCTGATCAATATCTGTATCACTCTTATCCAACATTATAAATAACAAATCAAAACGTGACAGCAAAGAATCTTGTAAACCAATATTTTCCATTGGAGTTTTGTGTTCCTCATACTGCGTAATTGAATCATATAAGATAAAAACACTTAAAGGGACAACTCACTCGTCCATATACAGGATTAGCTGCGGCTAATACAGAGCACCGCGCATTGAGTTTGGCGTGGATACCAGCTTTCGTAATCGTGACTCTTCCTTGTTCCATAACTTCGTGAATAGCCGTTCTGTCGATGTCCGACATTTTGTCAAACTCATCAATACACACAACTCCGCGATCAGCTAAAACCATGGCACCAGCTTCCAATCGTCTTTCACCAGTTTCGAAGTCAGTTGTAACTGCGGCAGTCAAACCGACACCCGATGATCCACGACCAGTTGTTGGAATAGCTCGCGGAGCTGAGTGAAGGACATAACGAAGAAGCTGAGATTTGGCAACAGAAGGATCGCCGATTAGCAGTATATTGATGTCTCCTCTTAAACGAGTACCATTTGGCAACACTTTCTCGACGCCACCCAACAGCATACACAATAACGCTTTCTTGATTAATTCATGTCCGTGAATTGAAGGAGCCAAAGAACGAGCAAGCAAATCGAACACATTGTGTTTCTGGCGACTGAAACGTTTACACTTTTGCACGTCTTCCGACGAGATTAATGGTGAAACTTCTTTGCTCATCATTTTTATGTTATTCGCGATGATAATAGTTCTAAATGTGCCATTTGAATAATTTCCTTGTTTCGATGGCAAACAGCGGAATGTGCCAACAACTTGCACACGGTCTCCAGGTTTGCACTGGTCGACCAAATCATTATCTGCAATGATATCCACTGACCTCGGAAGCTGTCCTGGGGGAGCTTTTTCCGGCATTTCTTGAATGGTGAATGATTGGTGATCCTTATAAACTGAAAGACCATATTCAGTTTCAAGCAGATTGCCTTCGTCGTCTTTCGTTGGATAAACGCTAGAAGATGGATACGATTCATACGATGTGAGATCAGTGTACTTTCTTTCCATGTATTTTTTCGTCGCTGGACAATAATGAACTGATTTCACAACTTTTGGTCTCACCAACGACAGCTTTGTAACAATACCCTCGACGCAAACGAGGTTACCGAGGAAATGCGTACTTAAGGTTCTTGGAGTCACATGTTTCCTACCAAACGAACCTTCCAAACCAATGAAGACATCGTTCATCATATTCAGGTATTCGTGATCGATTACATTTACGACTTCTTTCAAAGCAGCTTCAAATGCAACCAATTCCTCGACAGCGTTGTTAATCAAAGCAGCAGCTCTCAATGGCTTCGAACGTCTTACATCGTTTATGTTTACAATCAATCGCTGTTCCTTGTTTGTTATCATGTCTTTTATCATTCGCGTGTAATTTCCTTTCTCAGCCTGCACAACAAGACATAACAATAAATGCATTGCTTTTTAAAGACATTTATGGATGTTAAGCTGTTACTTACTTCATCATCGAGAAAATCAACGTATTCTCGTTGAATATCTCGGAGATTAACATCAATATCCAAGTCCATTGCATCCATCTTCAAGTATTTAAATGCCGTTTAAAGATCCGACTTCTTTTGTATGCCTTTTAACTTTTTGGCGCAAAATGAGTGGCTTTAAAGCGACTGCGCAAACAGCAGAATTCCGCCAAAAGTTAACTTTTACCAACTTTTTATTTAGACAGAAGGTGGCGCTCAATGCTTCACAGTAAGAGTCACTCGGTTTATGTTTCGCCGGCATTCAAAACAATGAGAATTCTTTTTCTTTTTTCGCTTTCAATTGTGTTCTGCGAATAGAAGCATTACTGTGCTTCTCTTATTTTCCACTGAAAATTGAAGCATTGAGTGCAACACGCGACGAATGTTGCACCGATGGTACTCTCGCAACAGTTGTTTGCATTGTTCGGTCGCAGTTCACTGGCAACCAAAAAATTGCGGCACCGCTTTCAGCTGCCGAATGTCACACTCGCACTTCTCTCCTTTTTTGCTCGTTTCACACGACATTCGCTCGTTTTCATTCATTGAACTGCTGTTCGACGTTCACGACAAACACTGGCATTCATTTTTCAGGCAATATTGAAATCACATTGAAAATATGCCGCAAAATGTATTTGCGTAAATAAGCATTAAAATTGAAGTGAAAATGTGCAGATGAAATTGTGTGACAAATGTTATTTGTTTGTTTGCAGCACATTTGTGTCGTTCTGTTTCCTCGTGTAATTTTTACTTTATTTGCTTCACATTTTTGTCAAGTTAACTTTTCAATGAAAACAAACATCGCTAAAAAGTGATTTAGTGTTTCGTTAAACGAATGCGAATGCATTTAAAGTTTAAAGTGTAAACACTTGAGAAGACAATTAATGTTGTGCTTCGTTTCGTTTCGTTTCGTTTTCGTAGTCCATATTTTAAAAGTGTATTTAAGATGAGAAACATGCCTTTAGGCGTTAAATTACTGTCTGTTATTTCAATTAATGTCAAACATATGTTTTCGGTGACAGAATTAGGCTAACAAAGCTCGCACACATTCAACAAACACAAGCGTAACGTAAACGATAAGAGTGAATGTTAAGTAAATGAATATTCGTAGACACGTTTCGCGTAAATTCAAAGAATTTAGAAGCAGCTTAAAAAGTTTAAAATATATAAATTTAAATTTATTTTATTTTCAGTTGTGTGTGTGTGTTGTGTTTTTCATTTTCATTTTCTTTTCTCATTTGCAGCTTGCAGTTCGTCGTTTCAACAGAAATAGTATTATTATTCGACTTTTGCAAAGCTTCAGTGACTCGTTTATTCGATAACCAATTTCGGATGCAAAATTTGTTCGAATTCGCAGGCAGATTTCGCAGATTATACTATTTCTTTCTCTCTCTTCTCTTCTACAATTTTAATAATAGTGAAGCAGCGAAATGCGCGAAGCAGGCAAATGGCAAGCATTGAGAACTCACAACTCTCCCCATTTCCTTTTCGGTTCGCAAATATACGCGAAAAAAAGGCCGAAACGAGATGCGTTGTTGTATTCGGGCTATGAAACTAACTATTCACACACACACACATCACACAACATACACAAACACACACCGACCGACTGCGACCG